>CABFOV010000901.1:72369-145607 GCA_902141375.1 Timema poppense
AATTTACCCTCCTTCAATAAATTTGTCTACCCCCTTCCCCCCCCCCCCATATTATATAAGGTATTGTAACGTCCCTACTCTACATCTGACAAAACTGTGTAAGGTCACTGGTTTTATCTGGGTGGGTGATGGACAATCCTACTACAGCACTATCGGGGCACCGTAGGGACTTACATGGTTAGGATGGACCCCGAGTGGTAAGGTTTGGGATGGATGGTTCGTGAGGAGTGAGACTTGCGAGCTAGTCCAATAAGATATATTTATTAATTATTAATCTAGTCAGATGCTAAACTACATGAGTCACCGGATAGACCTCCCGTGACGAGGGAGCAGGCACGATAATGGTCTTGCAACCTATCTGTAGATCCGCGATCGACCCTCCGGCGGGGTGAACCACCATATCACATTTTATATCATCATGTCGTCAGATGCGCTAGATACTGCCACACATGTACTCAGCATGGCTTCCAACATTCAACAACCGTGTGTTATTCTCACACACAAACTTGCTGATCTCGATGTTCACCAGCCAGGAAGGTCCATCGATCGCATCGTGCTTGCTCGTCAACAGGATACAAGCTATATGAGCTATATGCCATTCTCAGCAGGATGGCAACCCAATACTCTTGACTTACAAGGAAATGTATAGGCGTGGTTTAATCTCCTGCCAGAATAAGCCTTAAAATAATTATACTCTTACAATATATATATTTCAAACCCTCAGATGTTATCGAATATGAAGCTGAAAGGTGGCCTTAATTCAAACTCCAAATAAATTTTAAATGTATTCAATTGTCAAAAATTTGCCGGAGAAGACCACTGCAAATATTTTCTATAGATAGGGTCTACATTTAGTTTCAAACAAATTTTCTAAAGAGGACTATTCAAAATAATATCCAAAAAGATCTCACTTCCAAAATATTATCGAGCGAAGACCAATTCAAATAGCTTCTAGAGGCATCTAATTGTAGGAAAAAACTAAGGTGGGGATCATTTTAGCTAGTTTTTAGAGGTACATGTTTTTTTCATTCAAGGTGAGGACAGCTCAAAATAAATTCTAGATGAATCAAATTTTAAAAAATTTGCTGAAGGAGGACAGTTGTACTTAATTAGCTTTTAGAAGAATTCAAATATCCAAAATAATCCAAATAGCTTTTTAGGAACATTATATTTTCAAACATTCATCGGAGAGGGGAGGGAAGGAAGAGGGCAAGTCCAAAACAAATTTTCCCCCCCTCTCCCCTAAATAATGTTCCATCACAACTGTAATGGAGTGTTATTATTAAACGTCTAGTAAATCAGATTTTTAAAGTAATACAAATTTTTAATAGTACGTTTTACATAGAATATTGTAAATAAATTAACTAACAATGACGACGATTTGAATTTTGCTCAGTAGCAAAACCAAGTAGGACGTCCACAATATTCGCAACGAAGACCGAGTGTTTTGAGGTCATGGTTGACAGGAAGGTCACCGTTTGAAACACGGAGACGAGTTCTTCCACATTAGATTTAACTGTGTTTTTTTAATTAGCCTTTCTTTTCTTTAAACCCCTCTTCTAATCACCATTCCTTGGATTGAAACATAGCAATCATTGCGGTAAACGTTAAAAAACATGTTTACAATTGAGGGGGTCGAAGCAAAAACATGATAGATTATTCCTCATTTTATAAAAAAAATGTGTTAGCACGTATTTCTAGTAGCTTACCTCTTAAACTAGAAGTGGTTTTTATAGTCAGTCGATGGGTTGAGGACAACTAATATCAGCGAATATTTTATTTATATTTTTTAGCTAGATTTACGGATTTTATAGACGTTTAAATAGTGACCCGCCTTGGTGGCGTAGTTAGCTAACGCGCTAGTCGTGTTGAGCTAGACCATCGAGGACGGGGAGATCGAGGCTCGAATCTCGGTTGGGTGAAATGGGGGAGGGGGTGTACCTAAATGGTTTTCCACTCTCCCTCCACGCAAATGCGGGTTCACTTCCTCTAAATTCAACCTTCCCGATTACCAATCTATTAAGCGTAATTAGTACTTAAGCGTATAAACTGAACGGGTAGTAAGACGTGATGCTAAATAATAATAATAATCATAATAAAAGTTTAAATAGTGAAAATATCCGGTCTAAATATATGGGAGTTATCATATTTTTGCCCCGACCCCTTCAATTATTCCCTTGATATACCTCGCCTTGAGATAATATTGTAAAAAAAAACACTGCATTTTCACAAAGTTATAGCAGAAAACCTTATGGATCAAAGATACAGTCCAATTTTCATAGAAAGCTTTTATCTGACATCTAAGAGTAGTTATTAAATATACTTTCACGTATTCATACGCAAAGTGATGTGATCTGTAGCTGTCAATTTTTAATCTTTAGATAATATATTATCGAAACCTATAAAATAACACTAATAATATAATAAAATCGTCCCCCCCCTCGCCCCCCAATACCATTCTATAGGTTTAGTTGCTCTATCGATGTGCTACCAAAATAAGAACTCTGGTAGAGAAACAATTTTATCAAGTCTCAAGTTTGGACAATGGGGGACAAAGCGACAAAGTTTCATGTTAATGACTACAGTATGTCCCTATTATGACAGAATGAAGATTTGTGCACGATGCTTAGCTGTTAAGCTATTCTAACATAGTCAAAAACCGCCTTTTCAATACAGCTTTTATCCAAATATAATTTAATATTTCAAAAACATTCTGTATTAGGAACTTCTATCAACTCTTTGTTTCCGTTAATATGTAATCAAAAATGATCTACGTGCAATAGTGTTAGTGTAAATTCACGGTTTCGAGCCGATTGTGTCACAGAATTGATGGAAATGTGATGCACGCTCTTAATGATGCAACACGAGTAAAATACTAGTAAATATAGATCAGCGTTACAAAGCAATTAATAAGTTAATTAAGTTAATTACACTGAAACCACGTTCACACTAGGAAGGAAAACAAAATTTTCAAGCAATCCTCAATAAGTTTTTACACACTAGAAAACGTCTTAATTCACAGTCAACTTAATATATAAATCCATTAAAAGCCTTTCTTTTTTTGAGCGGTTGCAAAGGTGGTTTATGGAGTTCTCACCTCATTTCTATATTACTCAGCTCCAAATCAAAGTTCAGTATTTCAAAATCTACACAAATATTAATAATAATATTTAGCACCGCGTCTTACTACCCGCTCGGGTTATACGCTTTAAGTACGAATTACGCTAATGAATTAGGAATTGGGAATGTTGAATTAGAGGAAGTGAACTCGCATTTGCGTGGAGGGAGAGTGGAAAACCATTTAGGAAAAACCACCCCAGTTCACCCGACCGAGATACACTAATATTATAAAGAGGAAAGATTTGATTTTTTGTTTGTTTTTGTTTGTAATGGATAAACTCAAAAACTACTGGACCGATTTTAAAAATTCTTTCACCAATATAAGGCTACATTATCAGCGAGTAACATAGGATATATTTTATTTTGAAAATTTAATTTATTCCTCATAAAAATGTCGATAGTCACTCATATTTTATGGTAAAGTCTATGATGATTCTTCAATATGTGTGTTGAAAATAATAATGTGGGGGAGGGGGGGGAAGGGTGAAGTGTGTAGTACTTTATAAGCTTGAAATATTCTTCTTGACAAACGTCAATCTCTTTCATTCAACGGCTTGAAATTGTTGATAGACATCTAGCTCTTACATTGTCCATGATACTGCTCAAGAATTGCGACCAATTTAATGGTCGGTATCTCGGCTTATCAATAATCTCCACACCACGGACCCACTCTCAGAGGCTTTTATACTTTATTTTATTCTTTCCCCTGATCTTAATTTCATAGAGTCTATAAATCATTTTGCACGATGTATCATCTTCTATATTCCATTCACGGTAGGAATTACTCTCTGAAAGGTCTTTTTTCCTACCAATATCCTACTATATAGTACATTTATGGTAGGTAAAAAGGCCTTTCAGAAGTCAATTCATACGGTGAGTGGAATATACCTTTAACATTTCAAAGCACCAGAACGGCGCCCTGGTAATTAAAAGAATGTCAGGGTGCCACCCTGGACCGCTCGATTACAACAAACATTGGCAATAAAGGTTTGTTTTCAAAGAGCTACAACATTAAACAATATTTTTTCCTTAGATGTTTTAGTTTTTAGGTTATATCATCAACGGCCTAAATTGGAAGGCGTGTTTGTATAAACATTTGATGTTGTGAGTAGCGGATGACATAACGGGTGTTGCGAGGATAGTTATGATGAACCAATAAACCAATAAATTAGAAGCATTGACTCAAAAAGGAGGTGTCGGCAATCCGTAGCTAGAAACCAGGCCGGTCCTCCGGTTTAAATGGAAGGGTTTTAATCCCTCGGGGCTGACTACAAGAGATCGTAAGCTGGGAGGTAACGCTGATTGCCATGGGACCACGTGGGCTAAGTCGTCGGGTTCACCAAGTACCAGTCGGGGCTGCCGCTCAAGCCCAGGGAACCAGGTTCGACGACCATGCAGGGACCTCCTAGCTTGTCAGTCAAGCCATAGGTAAAAACTTCATAACACCTCGTTCGGTCACTCGCTTCTCTGTATTCACTAAGTTCTTCCTTTTAACTTCACTTCCAACATCACATTTGTATTAGAATAGTAGTATTAATACACCTTTAAAAATCCAAGTCTAACGTCAATCAAGAACCCTCCCCCCCTCACTAACCCCCACTTTATCATCAGCCAAAGACATCCTGATATATCTTGAGGCCCACACCTGGAACATACAGAAACTGGAGAGGGACACTTCACCGAAGTTGATGGTCCATAATAAACTAACTTTTTAACACATATTGAGACATAGGGGATTGAGACAAAATTAATTAATTAGTTTCATTGTGGACGGATTCTGACTACAACCGAGTCCCTAAATCTAGA
The DNA here is from genome assembly GCA_902141375.1 of Timema poppense. NCBI lineage: Eukaryota > Metazoa > Arthropoda > Insecta > Phasmatodea > Timematidae > Timema > Timema poppense. The sequence goes on from CABFOV010000901.1 coordinate 77,296, forward strand.
TGTGAGTAATGTATAATTATAATAGTAAAAGAAAACCCAGAAGGGAGCACGGTCTTAGTTTTATTTGAGTAGTCAGGCGTATTCCAAGTTTCAGCTTGTTATTTTACTTGGTTTTGGAGATACCAATGGCAGTAGTCACGCCGTCTTAGGTGTTAGGCTAAAAAAAAATATGTAGAAGTTAAATAAAGTTCCTTTATGTACACTTTCAAGATTTATTGAGTACATAAAATTATGCTAAATTATTTTCTTTATATAATTTCTGGTTCTGAGGTTATTATGTTATTAAGTGATTGAAGGCATCAAACTCACAATATAATGAAAGGATAAAAATAATAAATCCGAGACGCACACTCCAATATTTCCTTCGGCACGTTAATCTTGGTTTTAGTGTTAACTGAAGTAGTGGTCTAAGGCGTCAGGTTCATATATAATGAATAAAGAATCAATTTCACACTCCTAAGTTCTCTATGATAACAATGAAAATACTCAGATTTCTGATTTTGAAACGAAAGCTAAGCGATCCAAGGCATTAGGATCTATATTTTGGTAAAAAGTATAAAAAATACGTCTAAGATGCATCCCTAAGTTCATATGCAAAGTGTTTTGGTCTTGAAGTGACATTGTTAATTTATCACACATAGGTAGGCAAGATTTTATTTATATGATTTTCCTTGGCTATCCTTAAGTATAAAATAGTTTTTAATGAAATAATTATTAATCTATCTGTCTGAATACATCATTTTTATATTTTTATAGGATTTGTATTGTTTAGTGTTAGGTGCAATGTTTTGAGTTTGTTTTTTTATTAAATTCTAATTGTTTTACAAAATAAACTTTATTTTATATTTTTATTTTGACCTCGGAGAATTTGATGTCATAAGATAGTGGAGAAGGAAAACCGATATTTTTTTATCTTTAAAAAGCGGCGGAGAATTCTTAAAGAGGTGCATTATATAAGCTATTGATACTTAGTATATTTTAAAAATGTATTTAGGGCAGGGATTTGAATACTTTCAACTCTAACTTTCTCCAAAATTTGTTTTAACAGGTATTTTCAGCCTAAGCACGTACTCCTTTCAAACCCTTCAGTTTATTATGATTTTTCTACTTTGACATATAAAACTGTCGGAGAAAATAAAATAATGTTCACGCCTTATAAATCAAATTTTACAATTTAGTACAATTATTGTTTGTCAACTCGAAGTAGGCCTGAACCAAAATATAAATTAATCATTCGTATCCAACCGATTTCCTAAAAATCTAGCGGTAGTTGATTTGTAATTAATTTTTAATAAATCTTTTTTTTTTGTTGAAGACTAAAATTTTGAAATATTAGGAGACATCATATTACGTGCTTAAAAAATTTGCTTATAAAATTAACATAGAGGTCAAGCTACACTTGTAAATAAATGGTATTGATTTTGTTATAAATACCTCACTGTAAAGATGAAATATTAAATTTGGGTGTGTACAGGCAGGGTATACCAAAACTACTTGTGACAGGTCGATTATTGGTCAACATGGTACTAATTTGAGGCTACTAAAGGTGTATGGTATTTCAGTTTCACCTAGATTAAAATTAAGATGATTTCAGTTCATTACAAACACATTAACAAGTGTACATTCATCTATAAATTATTATATAAAATATCCTTCACATCTCACTTATTTCCAAATATATACAAGTAGAACCCGCTTATGTTATCGACTGGTTTAAGGGGCAAATCTTACAACAGTCTGCATTGCAGGTGACGGGTATATCAAGGTTCGAATCTTAGCCCAGTGCACATTTTTTCCTAAATGTCTGATCACTGCAAACGCGAGTACATTTGCTCTAATTTTACCTCATTCCTGTCACATTAGCATAATTGCTATATATATATATATATATATATATATATATATATATATATGGGTACAACCCGAAAGGGTAATTAGGCACGATGAAACAAGACTTAATTAATATTTTTATTTTATTTAAATTTAAAAATGACACTTGGACACGGGATTCGATCCTGGGACTGACTTAGTACGTCAATGTTCTACCCACTGCACTATACAGAAGTCAGCCCATGTCCAGGGTCATTCTTCACTCATGAATATTTTAAGGCAAAGTCTGTGAGGGACTAGCGGAAATCGTCGGCTACACATGAGTGAACAATTAAGATCACACCCGCCTCAGTTATCTAACGCGCTAGTCGTGGCGAGTTAGACTGCCGAGAACGGGGAGATCAAGGTTCAAATCTTGATCGGCTGAATTGGGGACGGTTTTTCCTTAATGGTTTTACACTCTCCCTCCACGAAATTACGAGTTCACTTCCTATAAAATTCAACCTTCCCAATGCCTAATCCGTTAGCGTAATTAGTACTTAAGCATATAACTAGAGCGGGTAGTAAGACGCGGTGATAAATAAAAATTAAGATCACGAGCTATCAGATAACTCAACAACTTTCGACTTTGCAAAGCTGCCAATAGTACAAATTAAAACTGTACAAATGCGCATATTATTATGATGGATTAAATATACAAGCTATTATATTTGTTATTTAAGGTTTTAAATTTAAAGAATAAGATATTTAGATGAGGCTATAACCATAACTAACAGATAATAGCTTGACTATTTAATACAATATTTTCACTCTCCTTAATCTTTTATAAAAATAATGTATCTGCATATAATATAGGCTCATCGTAAAGTGTATTTCTTACGGTTGACATTATAAAAACATTGGTTGTTATTTTTTGTCCACTAATTTATTACTCCACGCTAGTTGGTAATGTCATGGTTGAAATGTTTCACAGAGCGTAACGACGCCGGCTTTGCAATACATGATCACGAGGTGGGCACCACTCAACGAAAGAAACAGATTCTCAGGAATGTTTTCAGGTAACTTCCTTCAAAAGTAAATAATAATCTCATTTTAAGATGTTGTACGGTTTCCTCATATGTTTATTACGTGGGTCCTTTCGTGGCCTAAAACGTCAAGGCGCAACCCTTAAGGTGGAAAAGTAGTGATCTTGAGTTGAGGTAGGTATTTTACAATTTTTATAACAATATTTTTTTGTAGAAAATAAATCAAATAATGATTCAGTTGATAAGTTTAGTTGGTTTTCTGCTTATAGTCCACCCCATAGTTCGTGAATATTTTGTCCTAGGCATCACGGAGTTTGAAAAGGACAATTTTTTTTCTTCATTCAAAATGTCCTGGTCAACAACCTGAAGATTGGTTTGACATGATTCCTTCAATCCATTCGGCGGTGGGTATGTACTCAGCCCTTCGGTTGGTTAGTGCTGCCTGCACCATCTGGTTGAAATCCCATGAACTAAGAGAGTTGATAAAGTGTTTTAGTTCCCTATTGCCTTTCACACTAAATTCCTATCAGCGAGAGCGAAAGGGCCTACCAATTTTTGCGGGAAAGGTATTTTCAAGTACATTCCAGAGTTATTTTACATTTTATAATCGACATAGGACCGACAGTTGTACTTCCTCTCCGAAGAAAGTTGTGATACGGATTTTTATCACTCAAGAAAAACTGTCGACCTCAGTTGGGTCTGAACCAACGAACATCGGGTCTTGAGCCGAGCACTTTACCCTCAGAACACCGAGGTCGACTTGTTATTGTTGTGAGTTGAAAATTAAACTAAACTTACCTACCTCAGAAATATTTTATTTATTTTGGCTAAAAGATGTATTTAATAAAAAAAACTGCAAGAATACTAACAATAAGTTGAGTTATCTTCCTCCACCCCTACAAACCTCACTCCCCCAACCCCACCCTTTCAGCGCAGGTCTACATTATTTTAAGTTGTCTAGGTAGCTAGATCTTTGAATCCTAGGATTATAAAATAGACTGGTTACATTTATTTCTATTTCCCTTGGTCGTCATATTCTAGGCGCTATTAATCTTGAAGTGTTAAATATATTTTTAAAAATGTTTATTTTTAACGAAATAATTAGGCCCACAGCCATACTTTACATAGTGGCCTACTGAAATTTTGTTTATTGGGTTGTACTTATATTATTAAATAAGTCTTCCATTTTAATGAGCAAAGACAACTATTATTATAAACACTAAACTTTATTGCCAGTGTCTAAAATTATTAGAATTAGGCTATGTTAGGTTATATTAGGTTATGTTTTATAAAGAACAACATAATATGGTTGACGTTGATTTGTTTATAATGTATTTGGCCTTTAAGATATTTCCATTCGGTTAAATAAAGTTACTAATGATAAAATATAAATAATAATATGCCACCCTAGTAGAGACAGATGACGTGACTTTGTTAGTGCGGAAATGAATTTTTGAGTCTATAATGCCGTAGAATAAGTAAGTAAAGGGGTTACGTGGTAACGCAATTTCTTGTAGTATTCAATGGAATTGAGCTGAGTAAAATAATTTTATTACGTGAAAAAAAAAATACAACAAAATAAAATGATGTATTATAAATTTGAAAAATTACTAAACTAGTCCCAATTTAATAATTTGTTGTCAAATGATGAAATCGGTAAACTGATACGTTTACTGATTCGATCGTAGTCTTGTATCTATCTAATTTCCCGATTGATCGACCATGAGATGGGTTCTTGAAGCCCACTAAGGGAACCTCTCATGTCGAGTTTCTGTCAATTAGGCACCTTCCTGGGCAACATCTTGTGCAAGCCGCTCTCCGGATTCCTGTGCAGTAAAGATGGCGCCGGAGAATGGGCCTTAGTCTTCTACGTATTTGGAGCGGTCGGCGTCCTTTGGTATCTTTTATGGTACTGCTTCGTGTACGACTCGCCCAAAGAACACCCCAGGATTACCAAAGAAGAGAAACGCTACATCGAGACCTCGTTAGGAAACATGGAGCAGAAGGTACGGTTCCAGAGCGGAGAGACACTTGGAAGAAGAAAATCAAGTCCAAGGCGGTTGAAAAATATAGAAGAAACGAATGATAGTAGTATTCTCTAGTTCTTAAGGGTGACCTGGTGGTCTAGAGGTAAGGTGTCTGACTTATATTCTGAGGTCCGGGGTTCCATCCTTAGTCCCGACACAGATTTATCTGATTGCCAAACCCTCCCTTCACCTCTGACAAGACGTGTATTAATCACATCTTGTGAATGTGGGGAATGCCAGGCCTCCACCATGATTCGGATCCCCCGTTAAACTGTAGGTCTTCCATTTCATCTTACAATCACCCTACCATTACACATTAGCGTAAGTGCGTATAACCCGAACGGGTAAGTAAGACGCGGTGCTAATAATAAGAAGTCCGACACCTTACCCCAAGACCGCCAGGTGACCGATATTTAATAGTTCCTGTTCAAATGTCGCTAAGCTCATGACACAAATTTAAGGACTGTTGAAATTACTATTGTAAAAAAAATTAAATTAAACGCATCTACTGAAGGTGTTTTGCTATAAAAACTGTAAAAATACGTTCCATTCCACCCCAGCCTTAAGGGAAGAACCGGTGGAACCTTGGAACAAAACCGACCCAACGGTAATATCCAGACAAATGATCAGGACATAATTTTTTTTTAACACCGTGTCTTACTACTTGTTCAGGTTCTACGCATTAAGCTAATTAGTTAAGGATTAGGATAGTTGAATTCAGAGGGAGTGTGCCCACATTTGCGTGGAGAGAGAGTGAAACCCCGTTTAGGGAGAAAAACCTCATTACACCCGACCGGGATTCGAACACCGATCTCCCTGTCATCGACAGTCTAGTCTAGTCTATTGCGAGAATGACGGCTTAAAAAGACCATGAGGCCACCGAAGCAGGTCTTAATAATTTGATTCTAGGAAAAGCTGCCGACTCCTTGGAAAGCCTTAGCAACGTGTCCTGGTCTGTGGGCCTGCTACTTGATGTATTTCGGCACAGGGTGGAACTTGTACACCTTGTTTCTTGGGCTCCCCACCTACCTAGACGTTATACTGCGCTACAAGATTTTGAACGTGAGTGGAAACAATAATTTTTGTCGACACTCCGACCAATCTCGCAGGCAAATCTGTCAGGAATGCCTTGTAGTGCGTTGTCCCAGCTACGACTGCGACTGGACTCACGCGGCTTCGGCCGCATCAGACCGTAAAAACACTGGGCACATACGACAGTCAAACGGTGTGTTTTCCAAGACCCGAGTCCAGTCGGTTTCAAGCTGAATGAGAGTACAGTGACAGAATCTTTTTTTTTTAATATTTCGAGGGAGGACTAAGGTGACAAATAATTTTAATGCGGTTGTAAAGCAGGTGAGCACATGTATGCATGCCCTCGTACTTCGGATGTTTAAAATCTGATACGCATGTATGATGGGATACTAGCTCACACAGCACCACATCCTGCAAGCGGGTCAATAGCACCTTCAGTTTTAGTTGTTTAAACGTTTTTTAAAAATAAATTAACACACAAAATTCAACAACAAATACGCAATGCTGTTACTTCTCCAGCATTGTAGCTGCAGCTCTAACCGTAAGCGCTGCTCACGCCAACATCGCCTCATGTCACAGACCAAACTCAAACTGCGCACGCACGAAGGCTGTGATTCCAGCCGCAGTCGCAGGTAACTGTCGCAGCTTAGACAACGCACCCTTAGTGAGTCGGATTGAGTTGCGTCTCTAAGGCCCTTCGTCCACCGAGGAGACCGAAACCAAGCGATTAGTTACGACCAAGCAACCAATCACCTAGGCAACTTTCGAATCTAAACAACGCTTCACTCGTCCAGCGAGGAAACTACGACTTTATCGCTGGGCGATACATCGTAAGGAGACCAAGCATGTTGGTCGCCAGGTTATAAGTTGCCTGTTAGTCGTAGCGGCGTGCACCTTTGGAGCTGTATGCAGGGTTTTATTTCCATTTGTGCAGGCTTAAGTTTCAATCTTTTCACGTTTTTCCTGCAAGTTTTCACTTCTGAATGAAAAAATGCTACGGACAATGATAATGTCTTGATAATTTGACCTACGAGTCGTTCAAGCTCTTCAAAAGTGTCCTTACTCATCCTATACACTTGTTTTAATCTAACAAGGTTCCTGAATTCACTGGCAATTTTGAACAACCTTTTTTTTTTTAATCCGGATAGAATCAAGATTGTTTCCGGGCCTTTTTACGAGCTTTTAAGCACCTCCTCATCAGAGGAAGACACTCTCGCGACTGATAGAAGATAGGTTTCTTGTGTGGATGAGAAACTGGGCAACTTATAGTAAGTGACCAGTTGCCCGCGATGTATCGCGTCACGTTGGCTATCTCGGTGGACGAAGGGCTTTACACTCGCAATATCTCGCAGCGTGGCAACTCCTAACATTTCAAGGATTACTAGACTCTTGAGTATTTTGGGGGTCCACTCCCTCATGCAATGCTTCCATTCTACATTCGTTATATTCTCCCAGAATTACCTAGGTCAGACAGTGGGTAGGTCACAAGGTAAGTTACCAGAAGACAGACCCCTTATTTCGACTTTCCATTCCTCCTTCTCCCCTCTCATGGACAAAAAAAAATGTTTTTTTAAATATCTTAAATAGGCTCTTTTCCATCTCTAATTTTACCATAGTTACAAATAGTTTATTTACAAGTAGGCACAACACTCTTTAATAATAATAACAATAAAAATTATGCTGGCGCGTGACTGCTGACCAAAGCGAGTTTAATTACTTGAGACTTGTACATTTTTAGCAATGCAAAAGATGCCAAGTTCTGGCAGCTTAAATAAAAAAAAGTCAATTGGGTCTTTTTTTTTTTTAACCTTTTTCAAATCTCGAAACTAGATTACTAATATTGAATCATTTAAAAAAAATCTACAATTTGGATCAGAATCGATCACGAAACCAATTTCTTTTTAAAGATCTGGTGACCGAAAATGTTGATGTGTCTGTTTATTTTTCATACTATTACACCCTCAGCCGATCCTATAGACAAGGCCCCTAAACTATAGGATAGAGAGGATGAAACAATACAAGGAAAATATCAACAGTAAATAGAAAAAGTTTATAACAAAATATTCTTTTATTGGCAAAAATATTATCAAAAACACGGAAAGGACGGCCTTATTTTAAAACATCCTATAACTACTATTCTGAAAGAAAACATTGATATATTTGCGTCGGACTTAAGGTCCTTCAAACATAACGTTGTGACTGGTTTCTCATAACCAAAAACAGGACTTAAGGTCTTTCAAAGAGCAAATTAACAACAAGTTTTACCTATGTTCTCATGACATACCGAACTCAACTAAACTTCACGTTAATTCAATATTTTACAAATATATTTTAAAGTTAAATTAACTTGATCCCAACATAAGGTTATCTAAGTAAACACAAAAATTACTAAGTCTAACGCAATTAGCATTTACGTTAACTATTATGTTAGCTAATATATGTAGGCCCCTCTTTCGTGACCTAAATAACTCTTGTAAAACGAACATAACATAAACAAGGTAAAAGTTCATTTCTTAGATTCTACATTTAACGTTATTTCCTAACAGTTACATTTAAATAGCGGCAAAACAACTTTCAAACTTTCTTCCTTCTTTCTACATTTCTACGCTGATTCCTAAAATGATCCTACATATTTACAATTTACAATCTTACGAGTAGTGATAGTTAAAGTGAAGTTAACATTTACTTTACATATTTACAATAAACAATCTATCCTGCTCCCTACATCTGACTGACGAGCAGTGATAGCCAAAGTGAACGTGAACTTTACATTCCCATTACATTTTTACAATAAAACCATCTATCCTGCTCCCTACACCTGACCGACGAGCAGTGATGGCTAAAAGTGAACATTCGTATACAATTTACCAACCTCTTTATAATGAGCCTAGAAACACGGATACAAAGGGGAGGGGTTTTCACTTCCAACTCAGTTACGCCCAAATAGTCCATTACGTCATTCTGACACAACTTGGTAGGTTTTCCCAGCCGCTGATTGGACGCGTCGTTGTTGCTCTGCAGTATTCTATTTCTCTACCAATGTGCAAGCTTGAAAGTTCGGCGTGGCATTTTCATATCCCTCCGCCAGACGGCAAACCAGGGTCAGTTGATTTGGCAGAGGGAGGTCAAGTAAACATTGGCTAGTTTATTTCCAATGATCGGGTGGAGTAGACCGTTGAGCCGTTCTTCGAGATGTTGTTGCCCAACTCTTGTTTATTAGTGCGTTTGACTCGTCAGCGACGTAGCCAGGGAATCTGGACGAAGGTACGTTTTGAACAGTTATTTAACTTCACTGTTTATAATGGATTTTTCTGAATGCTGGCTTTGAATAATGGTTGGGGCTAGATAGGGCTATAATAGAGAAGAATACTATTATAGGTTTTTTTGGAGGTTATTTCTGGGGGTGGGTAGTACGTATCTTGGCAATTTTATTAGTGATATTAGGTTAGGTGGGGAGTAATTGTGCAATACAAAGCATTGTATTGTTACAATACGTATAAAGAACAAAGAAGATACTTATTGGATGAATTGGTTATGTTTACTTTCTCATGTATTAAAAAAGAAAACAAAATTTAAAAATAATTATTTTAAGATGAAAAAACTACTAAACCGATCCGATTTCCCCGATGTCACGGGATTAATCCTAAAAACTGCAATATAACACTAAAAAAAATTGAGGTATATGTGAACTTTCTGAACCAATTGATTATGTCATCCCACGACTTATAAAATAATGTAAATTTAGAATAGACACAACACCCTGCCCCCCATCCGTTAATTCATCACTGTAAAACGGGAAACCCACATTTCACCCATGATATGTTTATTGGCTATGCCAGACATTGATCCCAGGACCCTAAGCTGTATAGCTATACACGCTACCGACTGAGCTAAGGTGTTGTAAAATTTATAACTGCCCTACTACGGTTATCTTATTATTAAACATCAATAAATAAACAAACTTCAGTCAAAACGTAAATGTACAATATAATTAAACTAGGTTAATAAATAATAAAGAAGGAAAGGATCTAGTAATATTATCTATACAGTACAATCTTCATGGGAAGAAACTTATTTTACATTTAGAAAAAATACTAGATCTACTTTCACGTATACATACGTCACTTCGTGTGATATGCAGAACCACTTTTGATATTATACTATCAATACCTATAAAATAACAATAATGTAGAATGTTATAAATGCTAGCCGCTATCAAATATGTTCGCACTTTCTAATATACCTTTCCAATGACAATTTGACTGTAGTTAGGCTACTTTATTGTGGTAATACCCTAGAGCAGTGGTTCTCAAACTTTTTAGTCCTGTGGACCTTCTCTAGCCAAGGAACAGCTGATTCGTGGATCCCTTGATGCAGGATAAATGATTAAAAAAAGTGATGATCATAAATTTATAGTATATTATAGGGATAAATTAGCAATACTATATTTTTAATGTAAATATAATCACAATATATATGAAAATAAATTATAAAATAAATGTAGGTATTATATTTGTACATTTTGTTGACATAATATTTTTTTGAATGGATGTAAAAATAATTACAATAAAAATAAAAATATTATATATTATATTTGTACATTTATAATCGTTGATAATTTATATGAAGAATGGAACTGCTTGTTTGACTTTTTAAATGATCATTTAAATTTGTAGCAATTTTTGTGACCATAATACATCTTAAGTTTCATTCCACACTAAGACGATTGCATTTCACATTCTTTCATACCACAAAGAAAGGGCTTGCCCAGACAAATAAATTGTCGGAAAAGGCATCAAAGGTTTAACAGCTTTTTCCGAAAAGCCTTTCTGCTGGCTGACGAGAAAACTAATATAAAAGTGAATTTCCAAATGCTCCTCTCAATTATGTGAGCACAAGAGGCGTGGCCAACCCCCCACGTTTCATCTTCACGAGCCAAGGATACCCCTGGGAGTCCGCGGACCCCACTTTGAGAATCTGCTCTAGGACATTTTGACGTGTAGCATTTAATTTTTAATAAGTGTAGTAAAATCTCGCTAATCCGAACTAAATGGGACCGAAGATTGTTCGGATTAAAGACAATTCTGACTAAACCGGAGAGTAGAAAGGGATTTAGAGGAAACAGAGTATTTTCACACATTTTAAATTACGGTTAAAAGAGTTTTATCAAGTTTACACTCATTAAACTGATGTATAACACGTAGACCTATTAATAGTGTTTTTTTAGCACCGCGTCTTAATACATGTTTGAGTTATACGCTTATGTACTAATTACGCTAGTGAGTTAGGGATGAGGAAGGTTGGATTTATAGGAAGTGTACCCAAATTTGCGTGGAGGGAGAATAGAAGACCAATTTGGAAAAAACACCCTCAGTATACCCGACTGGGACTCGACCTCCGATCTTCCTGTCATCGGCAGTCTAGTCCATTGCGAGAGTGACGTCTTAGACCATGCTGCTACCAAAGCAGGTAATAATAATGTTGTATTTACAGAATATACACTGTACAGTATTAATAATTAATGTTTTCCTGTAACTAAAATATGTAAATATTAATCATTTGTTAGAATTGTGTTCTGATTATCTGGAATTCTGGACTAACGATGCCCTGGTCTAACGGGGTTTTACTGTATAATATATATTTCGCAATTAAATTAATTATGGATAAATAGTTACCTGCTTCGGTGGCTGTATGATCTAAGGCGTCACTCTCGGAATAGTCGAAACTGACAATAACACGGAGATCGGGCTTCGAATCCCGGTCGAGTGTATTGAGTGTGATTTTTCATAAAATGTTTTCCTTTCTCACTCGTCGCAAATGCGGATATACTTCATCTAAACTTAACCTTCATCATCCCTAACTCATTATAGTAATTAGTACATATGCGCATAACCTGAACAGGTATAAAGACGCAGTGCTAAAAAAGAAGTGATATTTATAGAGCACGTGAAAACATTTGCTTATTAAATAGGGAAGAGGAGAAAGTAATTATTGTGTGCCTGATTCAGAACGCCCTGATATCTACGACGCCTTACGTTGGTGCCTGTGTGTCAAGTTTCATTCTTAGCGCGTCATTTGACATGATGCTCTCGCGGGGCGTCATTTCGAGACTCACCGGCTTCAAAATAATCAACGCAATAGGTGAGTGACTCCTATTTAGAAATAAATCAATTTTTTTCAGGATTATTTTAAAGTGTATGTGCTTGTGTTTATATTTAGTATAATATTGCACATCACCGACACTACTATCCTTAAAAACGTCACCGCCTCTGTGGCGTAGTTGGCTAACGCGCTTGTCGTGTTAAACTCGACTGCTGAGGACGGGAAGATCGAAGTTCGAATCTCGGTCGGGTGAACTGGGGGAGCTTTTTCCTAAATGGTTTTCCACTCTCCCTCCACGCAAATGCGGGTTCACCTCCTCTAATTCAACCTTCCCAAGTCCTAATCCATTAGAGTAATTAGTACTTAAAGCGCATAACCCGAACGGGTAGTAAGACGCGGTGCTAAGTATTATTATTATTCAAGACGTTGCCTTACTGTGACTTCATGACAGGCTATAATAGGATTTCCTATGTTAGTGAATTTACGTTTTATTTAGTAAGTTTTAAAGATGTAACGTTAAAACAAAAATATATACATTCTTAACTAATTCTAAAAATAAAGTGTCACAAAATTATTATATTTTTTAAAGTGTTTTTGTAAACATATATATTTTTATAAATCATCTACAACTTAGGGCCCCGATACAGACTCCATATTCGTAGATCCGTACTCCGTGGTCCTGGTCTTCGATAAATTCTATTCGTGATTACACAGTCCATACCGTATTCACGTGACCATTGCAACCAATGAGATAGTCATATACTTCGTCAAATCGAAAACTTTGAAAGAAAATCGTCTATAGTGAGCACCAATCAGTCCGCTGATCAATAAAAGAAACTTAAAAAAAAAAGGTTGAGTTTTGATCTTTATCAAGACTATAACCAATCACAAAATAAAATCTAATAGTTATAAACAATTTATTTTGGTGTTTAAGATTAATCATAACGCGCATGTATATATTTACTTAGCTGTGATTGGTATTGTAGTCAGTATAAAATAGTCCTTAGAAAGTTAAAGATAATCAACATCTATGGACTAAGGACTTACGGATAAGGACGCTTTGCCCAGAGCAATCTGATACTGTGACATTAATTTCTTACGGACCACAGACCTACGGATACGGAATCTGCGTCGGGGGCCTTTAGGCTATTTGTCATGGTTACTAAAATGGCCTGTAGGAATATTGGCACCAGAATGAAGATTAAAAAAAGTCCGTGGATCATAATATATCTATCTAGAATATGAAACAAGGAAAAGTTAAAAAGCAAGTCAATGTTTTCAAGTAGCAAATAGTTTAGTGAGTATGTAACTCGTCAGAGGAAAAGGGGAAGAGTTATCAGCATATAAACAAGAGGCCTCAAAGGGTGAACTGCAAATTTTCTCCCCTCCCTTTCTATTTCGTAAATTTACATTTATGTACAGCGCTTAGAATGCTTAGGTGCATCAAGTTAGACGCAGCCTTTTCGCAATATAGCTTCGAAATCTCCAATAGGCAGCGTCTTTCAGCGTAGCTCAAGAAGTGTGTGATCTTTTCTCACCAACTCTTTTTCCGTCGATTAGCGCCAGTAATATAAGTTCAAGTGCGTGAATTTCTCTTACAACCAACATAAAATAATATATTTTATGAAACAGAAGACTGATATATAGAGAATACATAAACTTATACAAAATTTAACATAGCTTTAACCTCATCTTGAAGTCAGACAACATAAAAGAAAATGCAATTAGTAACCAAAAAAGGGAATGGTGTGTGTGAGTGAGTGTGTGTGTGAGATGATGGTTTTGCCAAATATTTTGTCATGAATTTTTGAGCTGGATTTCAAGGTTGCTTTATTGATTAGCATACTTAACGTGAGGTTTCTAAGAACACTGGTACAAGACTTACATACTAACTCAACCTCGCACGGTGGAATTATTTCTAATTTTTTTAAATATCTTAGATTAAAGGACCAACGTGTCTACAAACTCTAAATATTCTGACAAGTCAGCGACACCCGGAATTTAACAAAGTTCCCTTAGATAAATGGTTTTCAACCTTTCTTCGGCTGTGCCATCAATCGTAAATACTTGTCTCAAATATCGAGTTTATTATTTTCTAACTAAAATAAATTAGTTAAGACTCTTATCCCGAATCGCGCAGATTGTAGGGTGTTACACAAATTACTTATCTAAAGAAGGAAGTTTGTTAAATTTTAACATATTTTAAAATGTAGTCAAGTATTATAATTATACCAGTTATTATATATTTTACATGTATTTTAGATACAATTTATTGAGACAGTAAAAGAACCGTCCACATTTAATGACTTAACGTTGTCAAAAAGTGTATCAGTAAATACTTTACTTATATGTCAAACATTATATACCTCTACTAACTTTTCAATCAAGTTTGTCTTTCGATATTTAATATACGTTTTATGTTTATAATAATTGTACTATTTATTGTTATGATACAATGAAATAATTTATCTTCACCATTTTGATGAAATCTAAGGCCTCATAACTTTGATAGTGGTTCTGTTTCATTATATCATATTTTTATTAATTAAAAGCCTGTTTTTATTCACCATTTACTAATTTTATGATTACATTGTTTTAAATAACTAATTTTCTAATGTACACCAGAACGAATAAACTTGAATGATAATACAATATTAATATATTAATAAAAATACATAAGATACATAACTAGACAGAGCTCTGAAAATTTCAATTATTTTTTTACATCAGGTTGATAACTTTAGAAAAAAAAAATTACGTACGAACTTACATACACACATACATACCATAACACACACATATCATGACATACACACATACCATAACACACATACCATTAACCACATACATACCATAGCACACATACATACCACAACACACATACATACCATAGCACACATACATACCATAGAACACATACATACCATAGCACACATACATACCATAGCACACATACATACCATAGCACACATACATACCATAACACACATACATACCATAGCACACATACATACCACAACACACATACATACCATAACACACATACATACAATTAACCACATGCACACCATAACACACACATATCATGAGATACACACATACCATAACACACATACCATTAACCACATACATACCATAGCACACATACATACCACAACACACATACATACCATAACACACATACATACCATAGCACACATACATACCATAGCACACATACATACAATTAACCACATGCACACCATAACACACATACATACCATAGCTCACATACATACCACAACACACATACATACCATAGCACACATACATACCATAGAACACATACATACCATAGCACGCATACATACCACAACACACATACATACCATATCACACATACATACCATATCACACACATATCATGACATACACACATACCATAACACACATACATAACATAGCACACATACATACCATAGCACACATACATACAATTAACAACATGCACACCATAACACACATACATACCATATCACACACATATCATGACATACACACATACCATAACATACATACATAACATAGCACACATACATACCATTAACCACATACATACCATTAACCACATACATACCATTAACCACAAACATACCATAGCATACATACATACAATAGCACACATACATACTATAGCACAAATACATACTATTAACCACACACATACCATAACACACATACATACCATATACACCTATACCATTAACCATATACATACCATAGCACACATACATACCATAACATACACACATACCATAACATACATAACATAGCACACATACATACCATTAACCACATACATACCATAACACACATACATACAATAGCACATATACATACTATAGCACAAATACATACTATTAACCACACACATACCATAACACACATACATACCATAACACACACCCATACCATAACACACATACATATCACGCCGTTCGATAGGCAAGAAACTGTGCATCTAGCTCAGAAAACAACTAGTATGTCCTTAATCCATCTTTACTAACTTTACACATTATCCTTGCATACTCCCTTCGCTTAAACATAATCCATACACAGAGTCATATATGCTCTTTTATTCTTAAAACTCTTAATGTTTTTATTTATATTACCCTGTGGTACCTATTGGTGTCTAGGGGGGATAGGCCCAGCATGCGCCATGTTGGGGATCTCCCTGGCGGGCTGTGACAGAACTTGGATAACGCTGCTCTTTGCCTTCAACGGCATCTGCATGGGGGCCAATTACATAGCCGTCTCTACCAACCTGATCGCACTGGCGCCGAACTATGCCGGCATCACGTATGGCGTCACTAACGCCGTCTCCAACCTAAGCAGTATCCTCACACCGTGGGCAATTGGATACATCACACAGAATAGAGTGAGTTTTCCTAGTGTTAGGCGACACGTTTGGTCTCACATGACTGTGCTTGTTAAGCTATATCTAATTATTTTCTTAGTAGTGGACATACGTGACAACTTAAAAAATACTATATCTACTTCCCCGTATTCATACGTAAAACCGAATTCACACGTACGCCGAAATTCGAAAGCAGTACAGTAAGTCCGTACCTCTTAGTTGTACAGCTGTTCACACACTCGCGGAAAGTTGGGAATCTCTGTTTATCCATGATGCATTGGCCGTGTTTATAAATAACGCATGTTTGAAAATTTGCACATGCTCTGATCGGATCTTCTTGGCGAGCTTTCTGTAGAAGCGCTGGAAAAGTTGAAGTTATCTCCAATTGAGCAGTGCGGGCTACGCTGGCCACGCCGGCTTCTCGTGATTGGATTAAAGCTATCACGTGACCAAATATCGTCACTGCTCTCGTTTTACGGCAAACGTGTGAATCCACAGTAAGTCATGTGATAAATGCCGGATTTACGTATGTGTAGGCCTCGGGGCGGCATACAGTGTAGGCGCTCCCATATACGAATGAAAATTACATCATGGTGTGTCTGAGAAAAAGGTAAAAATTAAGAAACTGTTTGATTTTACATAAATTTTAGCACCAGAACGTGTGAATGATCCAACGAGAACTTTTCTGTTAAATATTTCAAGCGTCGGTAGGATTTTTATTTTTAGTTTAAACTTTATACACATCAATCGAGTTTTACTTAATTAACTTATTTCGTGCAGGAAGAACATTAAGTAGGCAAAAAACAAGAAGACATTTACAATAAAAAATTAGAGTTGATGTTTTCTTTCTTGTTAGATTTTGTGGGGTCTCCTGTCTGTGCGGGCCCCAAGGCAATTGCCCCCCTTTCAACCTTTGAATTTAGCATTGGATATGATCTAAAGCTGTTCCTTTTGATAGAGATATCATTACCTAAAAATAACACTAAAGATAAAGCCTAGGTACTAAATTGTTATCAGTGTTGACCACTAAAGATATGTTTGTATTTTATAAATGGTGATCCAAATGTCCATTCTTAAGAAAATCAAAGTAGGTACGCTTACACTGCCAATAATTTGTAAGCCGATTTGTCACAAGATTCCCAAAAGACGACACATTCTCGTTGTGGCGGGAAAAAGAATTGTTGCCTCACATTGTTGAAACGCAATATTTAAATAGATTTCCAGGCACAGCCAGATGATGAAATTCCTCGAGCATACCTAATGAAAGTTGTTATGTTCGCGAGTAAGCTTTGCTCAGGGTTATCGCCACAAGTTATCTTGTCGAGTGTGTATATTATCCATGAATTGGGACGTAAAATACACATTTTGAACGATTTCGTTTTTATCGAGAAATCAATGCTATAATACGTTGGCACACACATATTTTTTTTTAAATATTCTAGAGCAGCCAGTTAAAGTATAACTATTGTTGTTGATCAACTAATTACAATAATATTCTGATGTTTGTTTCCTACCTTTTAAAATCAGCCAGCACACGAACCAGAAAAGGGTGTTCTTGAAGGCAGATCTTGAAGGGGTGATTTCGTCGAGAATGTTTTTTTAAAAATCTAAACGTAGTAAGAATCTCCTTTGAGTAATTAACTATTTGTAATCTCATAAACAACAAACTTTGGTTTTAAAATAAACATTGTTAAGGATTTTCCTTAACATTTTCATTGTTATAAAACAGCTTTAACTGATGTATGGGACTTTGTTGAACATTTACTTATACATTGTTAGAACTTCAGTATAATATATGGTGGCCTTTTCTTTAGCTTATAATGAACCTATCAGAGAAGTTCCTCAACAAAGTGCATATTTTAGAACAAAAGTTTGTTTGGTAAGATAGTAATCAATAAAAATAGTTTTCAAATAAAATGTAAAAATTAATTCAAAAGATCCTTCCACACCATTTATCTTACTTGTTAATTACTTGTAGCACCAAAAAAATACGCACAATTTCCACACTTTTAATGAGTAAGTCCTATTCTACGGCTTGAATGACAAATAGGCTAAACACTCTGAAACATTAACTTTTTTTAAAAAACGTATTTATAAAAACACTAGTACCGAAATATCACAAATAAATCCGAAGCGCTAAATGCATAAATAGCATACATAGTTATATACTGAAAAAATATATATTTACAAAAAACGACAAGCTTCGCGGTGTACAATACAGATCACTTAAACATGGAAAATATATTAAATTCCGGATTAAAACTATCCCAGAGGGTTTTCTGTCTATGTGCTTCTACCTAGAGGTTCTTCCGATACCTATGTAGTTCCAAAAATCACCTCACGGTGGCTCAGTAGAAATGTTTTTGATAAAGGTGTATTACTATTATTTTTATAATATTTTAATCATAGGCCTACTCAAAACAATTTATTGTTTAAGTGTGTACTAATATGGTCTCAGCCGTTACAGGAAGTAAACACACTAAACATACTAAAATCTGTACTGAGCTATAAAAAAAAACAATTAGAAAAATAAATTAAATCTAGCCACCAAACTGCAATCCTTCATCCTACGATATCTAATGGATTAACAAAACTATTTTAGTGTCCAATTCAGAGTCTAAATAACACGTACACCAAAATACTGAAGTATGATTTTAAGTATATAATAGTGAATATGAAATTCCTTACGAAAAAAATTTCATTGCGTGTTGATTGCATAAGGAAATATAGAAGAAAATATAAATTGTCCTACTTCTCTGATTACTAAATAGTAAATACTAATTTCACATTAAAATCAGCTCTAAAAACTAATAATAGTAACAACTGCAAGATACAGGGCCACTTGGGATACTAAATATTTTAATTTTTGACAACTATACAAAACTTGATGTGACTGCTACACATAGTGCTGAAAATGTGGTCAGATGTTGATAGCAACTCCACATAAATTGATGTACAGGCTTAAACATAATACTGGCAAAGCTTTCAAACGTTGTCAGTAAAAATGTTCATGGAGTAAGCGCAACTTATCAATACCAACAATAAACATATATGTTTATAGAATTTACATATAGCTTGATTCAAATGTTGAAACATCATATTTCCCTTAAATTGAGCTTTGATTACATTTTATTTTAAATAATAATACTAGTTTTTAAGTGGGGATTTTATGAAACACTAGACTTATTAATTGATCTAGAAAGTGCTATTTATAAATAAAATATGGTAATCGTTTTGTTCTCAAAATCTTAAAAAGCTATCTTATGGTCGATTACTGGCTTATTAGAAATAGATTATATACGCTCAAATCAGAAATATAATTGTTGAAATACTGTTTGTTGCAATTTACCCTTGACAATGGCGAAATGGGGTTCAGTAAGCTATTGTGTATATATTTTGAATTTTTTTTCTAAATATTTTAGTTGTTCTCAACTCTCCTGTTTTCTAATGAAGACTTCATGTTACTGAACTAAGATGAGACGTTTACTTAAAGCCTATAAAACCTACCAAAGATATATAGGCCTATTATTTTGTGGGGTTAAGGAGGGGAATAGCTTAAATGGTTTCCAAGACTTTTCTATATGTACCATTTCTCTCTGTTTCTTTTGACAGACTCGATATCAATGGAACATAGTGTTCTACATATCAGCTTCCATCTCGTTGGCTACGTACATACTTTATTTCATCCTGTGTAGGGATAAAGAACAACCTTGGAACAACCCACAGCCACCTCACGGTAAATTGCTTCAAATTTCCTGATTCGACCTGACTTCAAATTAAATTGTGATTATTTAAAAATGCGTTGAGATGCATGAGCCGAGTTGGAGTACTTGTCTAAACACGTCGCTTAACCTATCACAGGGCTATCCAAGATCGTCTTATTCCCTATGTAAGGTAGAGTATATTAAATACGTGTAAGATCATCAACCAGCTTTTTGTTTTGCCAATTTGTCCAACTTGCTTGTTTATGGGCTCCGTTTTACACCTTAGCGCAGTCAACGTGTATGCGTGGTAAAGGAAAGACCCAGGTTTAATTCCTAGATTTACCGAAAACGGTACCATCTAATATAGTGGGATTTCCCCTTTGATTTAACGGCCGGAGGACTTGGTTAAATGTCAGGATTAGAGTTGGGATCGTTCCAAAGCTATGTGCTAATATAATCACTATGGTTCAGATCTACTAAAAGATTTGGTCCCGTTATGCTATGCTACACGATAAAATAAAACAAAAAGTTTAAACAAACGTAGAGATTTTAAAATAGATTAGTGAAACGAGAGCATATAATTATCTATAGCCTTCAAATACACAATTTTAACAGATACCTATTTAACCAAATATGATTCAAACTACTTCTTATCTTATGAATGTATTAGTAATTTAGTACCCTGTTAAAAACGTGATTATTTGGGTTTCTTTATTTAAAATAAGTCTAATATCAAATGAGTATCCACATTTTTTTTTATTTCAGACATATCTAGTCCTGCTAATGAAACGAAGGACCAAGCGGGTTGACTGCAAGAAAAGCGAGTATAACAACACTAACAGCACGTCAGGTGACAAACGTCCATCAAAAGTCGACTTCACTGTTGTAACTGAAAAACTTATTTATCTTAATTCCCATGTGGTGTATCTTTAAATTTAGCACTATACTGTAAGAGATAAAGGTTAACGTTCTACTGTTCATGGCTAATGGAATGTCAATTCCATTATTTGCCCTAAGAGGTAGCAAGTTTACTTTGACAAATAGCACAATGGTGTAGCTTATAAAGTAAGGCCATCGTATAATCCATCAAGGTGAGACTGGCATATTTCAGGGTAAACAGAGTGGACTCATCTACTCTGTAAAGTATCGAGCTTACTTTGCATTATTCCACAATGGTATGGCCTATAACTAAGATAGGGGCAGAGTGTTGTGCGCCAAGACAATTTTACCTTGAAGAGTCACATCATGACACATCTTATAAGTAATACCATTGTGGAATAATATGAGGTAATCTTAGTCTCCTACAAGATAAAAGAAGGGTACAATTTTGAAATATATATTTAATATGACTGTACCAACATAGCTTATACTTTTTTTTTCATAAAATAATGATAAATATTTACGGAAAGTAACATGTAATAAATTAAAATTGTTTGTAGAATAATAAAGATTAGTGAAACATCTAAATAAAATGACTAATCTTTATTTAAAATGACATTTCTGTAAGAATACAAAATAATTTTTATTTTGTGACGTAATTTTTAAATAATACAAACATATTTTTATTTGAAGAAACAAATCGTTGTGTGTTTTATTTATTGCCAATAATCAAACTATATTAGCATATTGCGATAAGTGAATACATTCCGCACTTTCCTAGGAACTGTGTTTTAGCTTACATGAATAAAGTCTGTCTTTTGACAATTTATAGAGTTTGTGAAATTTTCGGTTGATAAAATTGATTAAGTCGTTATTAAATTTGTGATAAACATAAAAAAATCTCTTAACCAAAAGGAAAGATAAAGCTCAGTTGATATCATATTTTAGATTATTCTTAACATCACGAAACCACTGAGGTTTGTCAGAGAAACCTTTTCTTGTCAACAAAAGACGCTGCATCACTTCAAACTTACGCCTTCCTACTGTTATGAGTCAACAATGGCAAGAACGGACAATATTGCCAAGAATACACTCAAAACATAAATATAGTCACAGGAAATAAAGTATAAGGTAGAATGTAATTAATAAAATAAATGCAGTCATAGAAATAATTTTTAGTTATTATTGTTGCTTGTCTTAGTTAATTTCTACTTCAAGAAAGGAAATAAACCTGCCCGAGGACGTCCGAATAACTATAATACAAATTGTACAAAAATTAGAAATTACCATAGCATAAATTTAAATCTTGGATAAGGCTAAGATTTATTACTTAAAACATAATTTTACTTTATTAGTCAAAGAAAGAAAACATAAAATATATTCATAGCTATGTTATATTTATTTTAATATAGGCCTATTATGCTTTACAGATAAATGGAGAATTTTTTCTTTGTTGTGGTGGATACCAAATAGATTTGTTAATATTTAATAGATATTAATTTCCAAACCATGGGAAATAGAATTTAATTTGACGTTAGATTGGGTCCTTAAAATTGGATTTAGGACGTCATTTTACAGGATGAAGACAGATAATATATGAAATAATATTGAAATTGATCTCACCAGGGTCTAAAAAGTCCTAAGTTTCTTCCTTGAAAAGTTAGGCGAGTTTCATTTTTCTAGTGACACTTAAAATGTTGACTTTTTCCAAACAAATGACCACTGGATCGTGAGCCGACTGTGGTGTGAATGCAGAACTTCACAATCAAGACTAGATCTATATCCATGCATAACATATACCGGTAACTAATAATAAATAGTGCATAGCGTACAGTTCACTATTCACTAGAAAAATACAGCGTTTTTCTTAAAAGTTGTGTTTAAAGTCTTACCTATATAAATTTATTTTATTTTATTTCTGGAAAATGGCGTAACCTCTTTGCACTACTAGATAAATATGGAAGAAAGAAACGATGTACTATTAATCATATATGTAAGGTGAATCCTGAGGGATAAATAATAATAGAAATTATTACTGAAAGTAACCGTATCTGAATCATCTTCTAATACATTGTAAAAATTACACTTGGACACGGGAACCGAAGTCTAAACCTTTGGCTTAAGCCACTGTGACACTATATGAGCACACTCTGAGGGAACACACTCTAATGCTCACTCGGTCACTACTTGAATCTTGTAAACACTTGATACAAGACCATTCGGACGGCGTCATCCTATCAGAGTGGAGTCAGACCATGCTCAACTATTTTGAGTCAACTTTGATACTAGAAGAATCCAAAAATGGTGGAGGGGCTCGGAATGGTGAAAGGTGCTCGTGTTTGAAAGTGGACCGATCAGGGAAATTAGTAAATGATCCTAATTCTTTGTTCTTGAAAATACATTTATAGGCCTAAGCTTTCTTTTTCACTTTAACCGAGCGATTTTGATGAATTTCTAGCTCCTTTATCAACATATCCGTGAAATACCCTATACATTTAAACAAGAGATCGGCCATTTTTATAACGATCCGAGTAGCAATACATGAAAATTATCTCTTCAGCTGCTCTTCGAACGTGTCTTATACAAGTGTGCTTGGTTTTAGTTAATCCCACCAGATTATTTTTTATTGGAGCATCTCAAAGACAAGGTGTACCATAGGATTTACAACACTCCAGAGCTTCGTGCCGCAATAATCGAGGAATTTAACAACATTTCTGTGGACATGTGCCAAAAAGATTGTGAAAACGTTAAGTTTTGTGCTGCACCCTTTACGACCACATGGTGGACCATACAATGGAAAACCGAGACTGACTCAATTTCTGTTTTATGTTCTCTATCATTGTAATATAAATTAGTTAAATAAATTTGCTAATTATATAATACCACCTTGTTAAAATCGTATATCTATAAATGGGGACTGGAGATGTCCCATGGTGGTTGTAAGCAGCCCATGGGCCACTAATTACAAAACAATTTGGGCTCTACTTATAAGTACTAAACATTATTAGTAACACATAGAATAAGTAAAGAACATAAATTAAGAAACTATAACATAACAGTAGCATACAAATAAAAAATATTTTCTCTGTTAATGCTGCACATTATCACGTTCACCTCGCAAATAATAAATCAATCGAATCTTCTCTCCATTGTTCAGGTACTTGCGACTGCAGCGTAGCAAGTGGCCTTGGTGTCCAACATTAACCTCAAACCAGTGATCACTATACAATACTGATGGACATAAACATACCCCTTGTAACGGACCAATTCGTGGTGCTAAAGTGTGTCGTCTGCCTGCTAGCGAGGGGACAGATTAACGGTTTCTTTAATATTTCTTGTGTAAAAATGTATGTCTAGTGAATAAAAGTTTTTTTTTAAATAATGAAGTATTATACCCCCCTTGACTGAAGACACATTTACATTAAATGATATACAATTCAGTTTTAAAGGTAATATTGTATACATAAGAATAAACTCTTTAATATATTAAAATATGTAACCAACACCCATGTTGTTTACATTCTGTCAAGTATACAATATATTTAAAATTAGTGATTAGCTTATATAATGGTTTCAGAAACAATATTATATTTAAAGTTCGATAACTAAAATAAAAAAAGGTAGCTTCAAACTTAAATTTCATTCGTTTGAACGACAAACTTTGGGAAGTAGTTTTACATTCAAATTATCATTTTGGTTATAGGCTTGTATGGAGTATTACTATATTAGATTATATTTAAAGTTTTCTCTCAGCTTGTATAGACTATTGCTTTCAGAAGCCATATTATATTTAATGTTCGTTAACTATGGTGAAATAAGGTTGCTAAAAACCTCATTACTTTCGTTCGAATTACAAACTTTGTGTAGAAGTTTTATGTTAAAACGATCGTTTAGCTTATAGGCTCGTAGAAAGTATTAGTATTTTAGCATAAATCGATTTATTTAAAGAAACCAGTCATGATTGTTGAACTTAGTTATGCTCTTTAAACCTTTTATTAACCCATATATTTAATTTAACTAATCATACATTGATATATCTAATATATTCATAACAATTAGCGAACAATGTTAAAATGTCACATTGCTTTATGTGTGTAGGAGAGAAAGAGATATCCGAAAGTATTTTTCTCTTTTACACAATGGTGTGCAGATGACAGCTCGAAAATTTTAGCCCTCAGATGTCCATCCAGTTATATTATTGAGATCAAGGCCTCAAACTTGTACGTCCATTTTTTTTTATAGTTGGTGTATATACTAAAGCGCTACAGTCCCACGACGTTTTAGTTTGGGAAGTATAGAAAAATAATTTCCCTCAGTTTTTTTTTGTTGCCATGGAAACCATTTTGTACCCACAACAGAGAATGAACGGCTCGTAAATCATGTAAGCAGAGGCAAAGCTTGCGTCAAATTAAAGTTATTTTTATTTAGGATTAGTAAGAAAAAATTGATGCTTAGATAAGTACGTCATATGGATAGAATTTATAATTATGAAAATTTTTGTCAATGCATTGCTACACACGGAGAAAGATGAAAAAGCTATCTGCAGATATAGAAGATGATACAAACATCAGTTCTGAAGAGAGCATTTTACAAGGAAAACTACCAAAATGGCTTGAAGATTTATCTGAGTAAGTTAGCATTAGGTTATGGAATCTCAATCATTATATAAAGTTTTGAATACACTACTTTAGAATCAACTTAGTTATGTAATTAAAAATACTGATGAAGTAGCCTTTCTGTAAAATTCAATTATGGTGATTCATAGCTCACAAGATCCTTCTTTATACATTCTATATAAATACACCCCTTAATATTATGCTTTCTTTCATTTTTCATCAATCATTATATGTTCATGTGGTACCGTATATTAAACATTTACAAAACTTATCACTTACCTAGTTACTAATATTTGAAACATGTTATAAATATTAAATTATATTTATAAACACACAAAAACTTCCACCTACTATTGAGAGTTTAGAACTCAAAATCATAATATGATGAATGAGGATCAAAGGTGTGTCAGATTTGTTGCCTTGTAGTTGGTTTAACTAGTTGAGCTTGTTGACAAACACAGCTTGCGGCTTTATAATAATTTATTCAATTAGGAATATTCCACATTGTTCAACTATTTACAAGTTTTGTCCTAAGCACTATTTAAAGTAAATTCGAAGTAAGTTATATTAATTTTGTACCAAAGCCTACACATAGATTTAACAAATTTATTTATTTATTTACTCAACGAACAGCTATTTACGATTATAAAATTCAATATAAAATATTATTTGTGATAAAGATATTAAGATTTTTTTTTTGTGAAAGGTTTAGTAGTATCAGCTAGGTGTGCATGTCTTCACAAATATCACACATCCTTCTAACCAGTAAGTTTGTAACTAATTTCCTAACTGAACCATTAATATAAATATGTGTATTCTTATGTTTTAGTTTTATTACTACATGTTGATCTGGTTTGTGTGTAGGCCTACTCCCAAGCTGTGTTGTTGATTCAATTAATTATTGTCAAATAATATATTATTTTCAACACTTTTATTGGGATAGTATTTAATTGTTGCCTATTCTTATTATTGTTTACTCTTTATTACTATTAATACTATTATTAAACACCTGCTAGGCCTAGATAAACATATTTGTTAACTTAAATAACTCTTTAGCCTATAATCCAATGTAATTCTGTAATCATCTATATATCATTA
Source organism: Timema poppense (assembly GCA_902141375.1). NCBI lineage: Eukaryota > Metazoa > Arthropoda > Insecta > Phasmatodea > Timematidae > Timema > Timema poppense. The sequence continues at coordinate 104,005 of CABFOV010000901.1, forward strand.
TGTTATTTATAGCTACCTTTAACTAAATTTCCAAATCATATTTTATACATACAGTAGCCCCATGGCTTCTTTGGTGCTGAGTGACAGATCACAGCTGACTTCTGACAGTCAACATTTACAGTAACCCCATGACTTCTTTGGTGCTGACTGACAGCTCACAGCTGACAGCTAAAAGCTTTGAAAAGTTACCAGCCCAAATTATGTATCCCTACGCCGAACCATATGAACTGCAAAAACATATGTTTAACAGCTGTCACTTCTGACAGTCAAAATTTAGGTATATAGCTAAATGTTTTAATATCAGAAGTCGGCTGTGAGCTGTCAGTCAGCACCAAAGAAGCCACGGGGATACTGTAGGTATGTACAATTTTGACTGTCAGAAGTGACAGCTACCAAACACATGTTTTTGCAGATCATATGGTTCAGTGTAGGGATACATAATTTGGTCTGGTCACTTTTCAAAGCTGTCAAGTCAGCACCAAAGAAGTTATGGGGCTACTGTACCATTCCTACAATAGAGCCACTTGGCTCTCTGGAACAGAAATGATAAAAAAAAAAGACATTCAAACTTCAGCTATACATTTTAGTAGAAATTCACAATTTACTATTTGTCTACATTGCTAAATAAATATATATTCTATAGTGATTATGCTATGAATATTAAGCTAATTGGCCCAAGTACCATAAAATGACTAGCAGGTATTACAGTAGCTACCTTACTGTTACTGAAGGTTTTTTTGTACACACAGTTTGAATTTTGACACTATTTCGACACACCTGATGGGTTAAAGTGTTGATGTACTGTCTATTGTTCATAATTGGCTAGCTCTAAATTTTTGAAAAATGGATGGATTCGATGGATTTTAGCAAATATATATATATATACCATTTACTTAAATGAATCATAAGCGGCTTTTATAACTTAAGCATTTGAATGCGTTTCCACCAGATAATAAAATAACCGGCAGGCCTACTTTGAAACATTGATAAATATATCCCTTTTCTGGCGTAATATCAACATAGATTAGCTTGAAGTAAGCTTAGACAAACCCTAATTTATGCCCAAGCTTATCTTAACTCAACCTAAACTAACATTACATTACTGATATCTAAAAAATTAGGTAACATGACTCCACCTAATTTTATATAACCTATCTTCACAATAGTTTAACCTACAAGTAACTTACTGATAACTATTATAATACTACTTAAGTTTATGGAAACTTTGATTTATTGAACTGGTTTTTGATATCTTGATTTGACTAATTTTGCTAGCAATGTCCGGAAGAACCGTCCATGCTCCTGGAAGCTATCTCATGGATCCAGTCCGGATAGCGACTGCCATCACAGTGGAAATATATCTCCTTCTGGAAGTGTTTTATCGTCTCTTGTTCCAAACATGTACTTGGATGATTTATCTCGGTTAGTATTTCAAGGATGGTATCTATAGAACATTAAATCATCATTTTGATTGGTTAAATTGAAAAACGACACCTGGACATGGGAATCGTCCTGTCCTGAGTGGTAATTTTTCACTCATATATATTAAGGCAGAGTCTGTGATAGACTTGTAGCTATCATCGGCTACAAAGAGCCATCATTGATATCACACTACAGCCACCGGCAATTTGGTTGTGGATTTATGCTGCCAATAGTACAAATAGATTGTACGTTCCAAGTGAATCAATATGGAAGAGAGCAATGATATACAGTTAAGTATACATGAAAGAAAAGGCTTGGAGAATGAATGTTTATAATTACATACATGAGCCGTACCTTGAGCATGGGACGATCCCCTGATAGCTCACTGGTAGAGCATTTTCGCGCTAAACCCAAGGTTATGGGTTCATTTCCTATGTTCAGATGTGATTTTTCAATTTATTCAATCATAATTGAGATATGGCTCATGTCCATCCCCCAAGCTTCACCTTTCATTTTTACTTAATTGTATAGCGTTGCTTTCTTTCATATCATTTCGATTGTTAATATATCAAAAATAAGATTGTGCTACAATATAGAATATGATATATTTATGAAATTTTAAAAAGCAGTATATTTTGTACACAATTTAGATTTTGCTATATATCATGTCATTTTAAGGTTCATTTAGTTTCATAGACTTCAAATAAATGATAATTATTTTTAGCCGATTGGTCTTTCCTTAGGACAATAATTGTCATCTTGGAATAAAAATATTTTATGCAATATAAATAACATAAGAAGTAAAATGAAACTAATCATAAAATACAAACATTAGTTATGTTCAAAATTTTAGCAAACATAAATTGATACTAAGACAACTTTAAATCATAAGAAATTACACTTTTATCTTAAACTAAAGGAAAAACTGAGCTCTTAAAGTTAGAAAACAAATATTTTCACCTGTTCAAGTTATACACATATTTACTAATTGAGTGGATCGGGGCAATAACATAATAACCCTCATTTTATGAAAAAAAGTGATATCACAGATTTCAGTTAGCTTACCTCTTGAACTAGAAGTTGTTTTATAGTCAGTCGATATTTTGAGGATAGTTAATATCAACAAAAAATATATTTATTTATTTTAGCAAAATATGCTAATTTTATAGATATTTAAATAGTGAAAATATCCTAGTTAAGTCTATGATGGTTATCAGGTTTTTTCCCCGAGCCTCTCAACTACCCTAATGAGTTAGTGATGAGGAAGGTTGAATTTAATAGAAGTGTTCCCACATTTGCATGGACAACCATTTAGGGAAAACCACCCTCTGTATACCGGACAGAGATTCTACCGGACAGAGATTCAAACCCCGATCTCCCTGGCATTCTAGTCTAACACGTGAGTGAAGCCTTAGACCATGCGGCCACACCAAAGTAGGTCACATGTTTTTGTTTAAAATAACATATTACAATATTTCTTTTTAGAGAGGATGAAGTATTCATTCCTCAGAGAGGAGGTTCAGCCCGTCATGGTCGAAGAGCTGGGACAATTGAAGGTTCTCGCTCGGCAGGCAACAGCCCCCGTAAGACAATGCAGTCAAACACTGTCCACAAACCATTAGATTTCGGTCCAACGGGAAAGCTAGCAAGTGCTGGTAGACGAAACAAAAGAGATGGCTATGATCTTTTGGAGGAATCATGGAGTTCTCTCAGCTTTTTTGAGAGAAAACACAAAGGGAGATTGAGTAAGTCACTTGGGGGTGAGATTTTCCAAAAGATTGAACCTCCTCTTAAGCTATCATAATTTGATTATGAAAATAAAATAATAATAATAATAATAATAATAATAACAAAATTACTACCGCCACCGCTACTATTATTACTACTACTACGTTATTTTATAGGTATTGATAGTATCTTTCAAAACGGACAGCTGTAGATCACATGACTTGATGTATATCTAGTAATTTTTTTAGCTTCCAGATAAGGCCTTTTTTATAAAAATTATATTGTAGTTAAGTGTGGACATGAGGTACTTATTGCTTGTCAGAGACAAATAAATAATAGACGACAGGCGTAATCTTCTGCTCTGCACTGGAATTAGAGCATAAAACTAAATACATCCTCATGTTTGTATGCCTTAAAGTTTGGATGTAAATAATACTGCATTAATAAAATATAAATCAACTTATATTTTACCTTTTAGATGAGATCTCACCGAGTCCTGAATCTGTTGAAGACATTGTACCTGTTATACAAGTAGCCGACATCAGTAAGAATCATCCGTCACAGTCCAAAAAAGAGGATGTCGACTTTATCATACCTGAACTACCTTCAGGGCAGCGACTTGACATCAACATTCGTTCCACGTGGGGGGATCGCCACTATTTGGGCTTAAATGGCATCGAGGTGTTTAGCAGAACAGGAGAGCAGGTGCCTGTATCCAAGGTGAAACAACTATTTCCGTTGGCTTAATGTCATCTTTAATTGTAAATTAAAATTACCTCTTTAAATGTTTAGGAAAATTTGTATCATAAACAACACTGAAGAATTTTTGTCACTACATTACTTGCAGGTGCAGACAGATCATTCCAGAAAATTCAGGGAGGTTGGGAGAATGTAATTTTGTGGGTCTCCTTGCACTCTCAACTTAATCAGCTTGATTTATGTTCTTAATATTTATTAATATAATATTTAAACTATGTACACTCTGTCTACCTTTAAAGATAACCAGTCCTACCTTGATAGATTACAATATAAGGGTATACAGCAACCTGAAAAATCTGGAAAACAGGGAAAAGTCAAGGAATTCCAATCATATATTTTTCCACTATCCGCTTTCAAAGCTTTTTGTAGCTTCATATGCCTTATAATCTATCTTAAGACTAGGATGGGCACAACATTCAGTCCCCAGCCGTTAGTTTATCAATGTGAATAGGTGAACCCATATTTTCATGAATGATCAATTTTCAGCCATGCTGGGAATCGAACCTGGGACCCTTAGCTCAGTAGGCATACATGCTACCAACTGAGCTAAGGTTGCGGACATTTATATTAAACTAAATAATTAATAATTATAATCCATCTGTGAAGAAGGGCTAAGATTTAATTGCTATGCATAGCTAGGATTATGAAATTTAATTTGAACTATCTAATCTAATACAGTCAATATGGTAAATTTTAAGAAAATTATCAAGCATCCACTTGGAGATAAAATATATATTAAAAAGTCATCCAAATGCCACATGCTCACTGATCAAACTCTGGCCCTCCTGTCTCAAAGTTAAGCATTTTAACAAATTTAACCCTGACAGTAAATAATCTGTTTAATTGTATGTCATGAGTGAAATAAATTGTTTCAGATCTGGGCCGACCCAGCCGACATCAACATCTTGCCGGAGTACAGTAAGGACCCTCGGTTGGTGGGCAATCTACTGGACGGTGTTAACCGCACTCATGACGACATGCACTTGTGGCTAGCTCCTTTCACACCAGGATCTGATCATTATGTCCATATCATCTTCCAGCACACAGTTAGTGTCGCCATGGTCAGAATATGGGTAAGACAAGGCAGTTCATCTCTGTGGAATAGTGGTCAGAGTTTCTGGCTACAGATTAACTGTGGATTCACACGTTCGCCGAAAAACTAGCTCATAACAGAAACGTGATCACGGGATAAGCTCTAAGCCAATCACAAGATTCCCGCTTAATCGCGCGAGCTGTTCTGCTGAAGTTCAACTATTCTCTACTTTGTCCGCTCTGCTCAAGATGTTAGGCACAGGAGAACCAATCAAATCTCAAAACCAACCATCTCAAATTAGTGCGCATGCGCATTTGCGCTCTACAGCCAAGAGCTAGCTCACAACTTCGTTGGTTGTTGTGAGGAGATTTGAAATAACTCGTTGATGTAAAGCATGTGTATCAATGTATTGGATTGTGCCACAACACAGCATTATAATTTGTAAACAACTGTTTGGACAAAGATCTAAAATATATGTTAATCCACTAGAAAATAAAATGTGTTGATAATCAGCTGTTTTAAAGCGTTGCAATGCATAATGGGTCAACTTAAAGTGTGTGAATTACTGCGCAGCTTCTGCTTTATATTTTTCGGTGAACATGTGAATCAAGCTTAAGAGGTCTACGGTTTGATCCCCGGATTTTCTAGAATTTTTCTGAGTGTATCAGGAACGAGGTCAAATTCAGCTTCATGAGAACAAATGAGAAGCTACTTGAATGAATAAGTAGCAGCTCCGGCCTAGAAAGCTGAGATTAATGGTAGGAGGGTTCATTGTCCTGACCACATGACACCCTCTCTCCACAAATGTTGGCACTATCATTGCTAATGGTGGTGGCCGCTCGGTCGGTATAGCTCGCTTGAGGGCTCCCACCGTGGGGTTTGTTCAATGGATAGAAATAACATTTCAAAGTATATACTTTTTATTCAGGCACATATTCAGGATTCACTTTTGAGGAAGGGGTTAGAGAAAGGTTGGGAAGGGGCAAAGCATCCACTCATACATCTAACAATGTGGTGTGGCACATGTTCTTGCTGTTCTTAGACAGACAGGTTCGTGATGTCGCAGCCACAAAAATAGCCGACTGTCGCAGACACACTTTACTTTGGATGAGACTCACAACCACATGTAAAATGGATTACAACAATTCATGGATAGTACTATAATTTTCTCAGTAATTGCATCCATAATATCGAGAAAGGTGCATTTTAATTTTAATCAAAAGTAGCAGGGCTTTTAGGGGGAATAGCGGTTGCTCTATACCCTCAGTATTGACCCCCCATCGGCTCCACCTGGCTATTCCAAGCCAGTTTTAATTTTATTGTTTCAAGCACACTAATGCATGAGCATAAGCACTTGATTAATTATTCTTAAATCCACTTTGGTGTTGCATGGTCTAAGGCATCACTCTCGTGTTAAACTGGCCTACTGATGACAGGGAGGTCAGGGCTCAAATCCCTGTTCAGTCTACTGATTTTCTACCCTATAAATGGTTTTCCACTTTCTTCCCACGCAAATGCAGGTAGATTACGTCTAAAATGCTTCCTTCCTCATCCCTAACCCATGAAACTAATATAACTCACTTCGGTGGACACGTGTTCTAATGCACTAATCTTGTGTTGGACTAAACTGCCAAAGACTGGGAGATTGGGGTTCGATCCTAGTCAGGCACACTGATGGGGGTTTTCCCTAAATGGGTTTCCACTCTCCCTCTGCACAAATGTGGGTGCATTTCCTTTAAATTAAGCTTTCCTAATTCCTAACCCATTAGTGTAATGGGTACATAGGCGCATAACCCGAATGGTGAGTAAGATTTGATGCTTAAAAAAATTTATCATATATTATGTGTATAACCTTAGCAAGTAGTAAGGCGCAGTGAAGAATAATAAAAACAATTAAAATATTTATTTTTGAGAACAAATATAGTCTTAAGACAACCTATTTAAAACCTTTCTTATACTCAAAGCGCTTACTATAATTATTTGAGATTAGGTTAAGGGTGTTGACCTTACTGTAGATTAATCATGTGTTGATATAATATTATGTCCAAAAATATTTGTAATAAATTTTAATATCAATAACAATCAGGAGATATTTTACAGCCCAATGTTTTTAATAGCTATCGCACCTCCACCATTTCATCAATTACTTATGACAGATATATTAGCAGAACCAATAGCAAAATATTATAACTAATACAAATGGAGGTGTGACAACACATATTTAATTTCACAGCATTAATTAATTAACAGCATATATGGCTTGCATGCGTAACTTTGACCTGGGAGTTTGAGACTCAAGTTAAAATATTAACTATGTGTTTTGAAGGTGATTTTTCATTTTATTGACAAGATAATTCCTGTGCACTTCCTCCCAAATTACACTTCTTAATCCTCCTACATTATATTAAGTAATTAATAACAATCGTCTTAAATCAATCAATAATAGTAGTTAACTATATGTGTATTGTTATTCTTGTTAAAAAATATATTGCATTTTTTCAGAACTATAACAAATCACGCATCCACTCTTTTCGTGGTGCTAGAGATGTTGAAATATCGCTCGATGATGTTGTTGTGTTTCGAGGAGAAATTGCAAGGGCTTGTGGGGGAATCTTGGGAGGCACAGAGGCATTTGGAGATGTGAGTTGCATTTTACACTAAAAATATAGATATTAACCCTTAGAAAATATTTTATTGCACAATTGTTTGTAATATTTGGTTTTGTTCTGATAAATCACATTACTATCACAGTTTACAATACAATTACCTCAGAGTTTTTTAATATGATTATTGATTTGTAATGTATTTAATAGGGTGTGCTAAGATGCATAAACTTCAACTTTGGTTCAAAATTTGAACCCCGGATTTGACAAACAAGATGTTTAGCCAATAAAAATATTTAAAGTTAAAATACACTTTTACGTTCATTATTTGTCACTTTGTAACTATTTGCATCACAAACTAATGTTTACACGGAAAAAATCTAGAATAATTAAATTACATGTATTTCATTTACCTATCATTTTAGGATGAAATATTTTAATTATGTTTTCAATATAATTTATATATTATGTTATATTTATGTTTGTAAATTATATCAAATGCTTAAGTTTATATAGATATGCAATATATAATATATTCTTAACCGCTTCAGTGGCCGCATTGTCTATGGCATCACTTTCTTGCTAGACTGGCTTGCTAATGACAGGGAGATCGAGATTTGAATACCGATCAGGTCTACTGATGGTGTTTTTTTCCTAAATGTTTTCCCACTCTCCTTCCACTAAAATGCTTCCTTCTTCATTAGAGTAATTATCATAAATGTGTATAACCTGAACAGGTAGTAAGACATGGTGATAAAAAAGATACATCCTTCCAATACTAATTATAACCTTATTTCACTCTGGGATTATTTCATATTTTCGATTCAACTTTGCTTTGAATTTAAAAAGTGTACTTTGCACACCCCTAATATGTAACAGCTCTGTATGGCAACAAATGACCACGACGTGGAGTATTTTAGCTGTAATTTTTTCAAAGCAAAGTCGAAGCTGACATTTATTTCAAAGCCAAATCAAAATTTGGAAACTCCGCACCACTCTAATGTTGATTAATTATACTATATTATATTTTCCAGATTTTTTTTTTACATCCATTACTCTTACCAGCCTATGGCCTGGTTCAATTTTTTATTCAGGCCATACATTTTCCACTACCGGCTTGCTAGGCCTGTCGTAGCTTCATATGCCTCATAATATAACATAAGACTAGGACAGGCACAATATCCTGTACACGGCCATTAACTCATCTCTGTGAAAGGTTAAACCCACATTTAACCAATGATAAGTTTTTCGGCCATGCCGGGAATCGAACTGGGGACCCTTAGCTCAGTAGACAGATGTGCATCTGACTGAGCTAACGTGTCGGATTTGTTTGTCCCAGATCATAAAACAATATTGTTTTAAAAGGTGTTACTTATGAATACATTTGGGCTAACTTTAAGACATTAAGGCACAAAGGAGTTAAAAAGTTTGATTAAATTATCAAATCACTTTTCTTAAATTGTTACTAAAGACAAACAAACAAAGCCATATTTTTAAAAACATTTGCTCATTTCTTGTTTTAATTAAAGGATTTGTTGAGATAAACCCAAACTTTGTTACGATTAATATGTCTACTGATTGTTTCACGGCCCACCAAACCGTTTGATTTAAACTTTAAAGGTGTGAAGCTACTACCATTATTTATTTTATTAAAACTATATTTTTACAGACGATACTATTCACTACTGATGATGCGATCTTAGAACTAATTTCTCAGTTTGATGATTCATTTGGGAGTATAAAAGATGAATTGAACTTTAACCCAGACAACCAAGTAGACAGACCTATCACTGCTTATAATGGGGTAAGTTTCTAAACTGATTATTTTTTTGTTTGTCGTTTGTAAGGGGATAGGGATTGTTTTATTACTTTTGGTTCAGACAAATTATATGTGCAGTTTGGGCGTTGAGTTTCCGAACAATAGAGAGATTGGGAGATTGAAATGATTTATAGGCTATAGTCACATCAAGAATCAAATTGGTAACTTTGAAAAATGACACCTCGACACTGCCTTCAAATATGAGTGAAGAATTACATTAAACACTGTAAGTATCTTAATTAACTCATTGGTGCGCTAAATCACCTGTCCTTGTTTTGATTCTGATGTCCATCTGTCATTTAAAAAAAATACAAACAAAATATATTTGGTTATTATTTCTATTTTTTATTACAACAGAACTAATGGATTAAATTAAATTCATTTATATTTATTTTGGATTAGGATTCATTTATAAAATAATGGTTGACCTCAGTGGTCTTGGGGAAAAGTGCTTGCCTAAGGACCAAATGTTCGTGGGCTCAAACCCAACTGAGGTCGACAGATTTTTACCGAACAATAAAAATCTATAGCATAATTTTTTTCTAAAGGGAAAGTAAAGACTTTGGTTCTATGTCATTTTTGTCATTTAAAATAACCCTGGAATTTATAGGAAAATACCTTTCTGGCTAAATTGTTATGCCCTTTCTCACTCGCGCATAGAAATTCATAGGGTGGGTGTGCTGATAGCCCACTCTACTTGAAATTAGCTTAGCGCAGAAACCGCAAACATGAATAGCCAGGGTAGCGAAGCTTTGTTGCAATCCCATACTCCACTTCGGGAGTTAAAATAATTAATAATAATGGCAATAGCAACTATGAAGGCGGTGGTGACTTAGATTAATAAAATAGAGGATTCAATCCATCTTTAACTTTTACTTTTTTCATCCATTACCGTTTCAAGCTTATAACCTGGGTCACTTTTTTTTTATCAAACCAAATATTTTCCCCTACCCGCTGGCTAGGCCTGTCCTAGCTTCATATACTATATAATCTAACTTAAAACTAGGACAGGCACAACATCCAGTCCCCGGTTGTTAATTTATCAATGTGAAAGATTAAACCTACATTTCATCAATGATACATTTTTCAGCCATGCCGAGAATTGAACCCAGGACCTTTACCTCAGTACACAAACACGCTACCGACTGAGCTAAGATGTCGTATCAATTAAATCCATCTCTAGCTATAAAATATTGTTTATACAAACACACTTTCTAACTTTTATCAATATTTTAATGACATATTTATTTCTATGTTGCTAATACTTAGGATGAGCGACCATTCACGACTGCTGGTGTCTCTAAGGCAGTGTGTTCTTCCACTGAGGTCCTAAATGATTCTAACCGGCTACTAACTGGTCAAAAATTAGAAATCAGCCTTATGGCAAACTGGGGCCATCCATCTGTGATTGGTAAGTATAAAATTACTAAATTGTTTACTAATAATTAGTTTTTGGCTAAGAAATTTGTTTGTATTATTTAGTAGTAAAAAGAGGCTAGAAATAGTAATATATATATCTCAGAAAAACTCCTTTCGCTTTTTGAGATATTTTGCTATATTTGGAAGAGGGTTTATGTTTCCTCTTTTTGAAAAGTAGTGTTACACTTTTCACACTCCCTCTTGATCAACCTCCTAATCAGTTCTAATAGAATGAAACCTTGGTTGAAGATTGAACGGTAATGGTAGATTTTATTCAAGAGGCTGACATTACCTATTTGTCCAGTGTCAGCAATGTAAAGTGTAAGCTGCGTTGTTCTTTTCATTGTAAAAGCCATATTGTGTTTGTCCTCTTTTATATGTTTCTATTCATCTTTCCTCTGCCCTTTTCCAGATAATAACTTATAAACTAGCCAGTTTTACACTACACCTAATGACATTAATTTTTAAAATATTGATATTTGGCTTAGAGCACTGGGATATATAATGGCTAAAAGCGGGTAATGATGGAGTACACCCAACTAAGATTAAAACTCAATCTCATTGTTGCTGACAAGCCAGACTAGATGAGATTGATGTTTTGTCTGTGTCCACCAATGCGAGGAAAATTGTCTATTGAAAGAAATTGCTATAGCTCCTAAGACTTTGGTTTGGTGACAGTAATTGTTCATTTTTTAAAAAGATCGCAACTATTGTTTACAACTGTTTTTCTATGCCATTTCAGGTTGTACACCTATGTACAGTAGCCCCATGGCTTCTTTGGTGCTGACTGACAGCTCACAGCTGATAGCTGAAGGCTTTGAAAAGTTACCAGACCAAATTATGTATCCCTACACCGAACCAAATGATCTGCAAAAACATGTGTTTAGCAGCTGTCAACATCTGACAGTCAAAATTTAGTTATATACCTAAATGTTGACCGTCAGAAGTCAGCTGTGAGCTGTCAGTCAGCACCAAAGAAGCCACAAGGCTACTGTATTAATTAGATACTTTAAAATCTTAGGGATAAGGTAGGCTTAATTTAGAAAAAATGTACTCACATTTGTGTGGAAAACAATTTAGGGAAAACCACCCTTAGTACACCTGACTGGGATTTGAACCCCAATTCCCCATTCATTGGCAGGTCATTCTATTGCGAGAGTGACGTTCTAGACCATGTGACCACCGAAGTGAGAACCTTTGATAAATATAAAAATAGTTTCTTACACCTGAGAGTATATACAGATCGTTAAAATTAGACTTGTCTAAGGTGCTAATCTCGCAATGTACTGGCGGCTGATGACTGGAAGATTGGAGTTTGATCCTGGTTGGGTGCACTGAAAGTTTTTTCCTAAATTGTTTTCCACTCTCCCTTCATGCAAATATGGATGCACTTCTTATAAATTCCACCCTACTCATACCTAATACATTAGTATAATTACTACATAAGCATATAATTTTAACAGGTAGTAATATGCATTGCTAAAAAAAAGAATGCTATTACCTGCTAACTAACACAGATTGTAAAAATAATACGGTTTTGGTTAGGTCACAGATTAAAAACTCCTGGCTTTATCTTAGTTTTAAACAAATATTTATGTATTTGAAAGTTTCCTTCTTCAATTTGAATGTTTTATACAGCATAACTCATCTATTTTTAACTCTCCCTTTAAGGTTGGAGGAAAGGGATCACAAGTTAAAGTCTGGATTACTATTATTTTTTTCCACTAAATTTTTTTTTTGTCTCACTGAAAATATTTAGTTTAATTTTATAAACATGTGTAACCTAAACTGTTTATGAATATTTGTCATGGGTATATTAGAATTTGATGAGAAAATTTTTAAATGAGGGGGAGAAGTTTTGTTTGAATCACGCGAGATCCATGATAAATATTCCAAAAGGGTTAGTATTACTATATGAAGAAAATTAAACTAAATATATCTAACAAATCAATATTTAAATTTTTTTTTTTTGTCAATCACTATTTTTAAGCTGCCCCAGGGTATGTTTGAGTCCTGGTCAGAAGATTTCAAGTGAGTTTCTATAAAACTCTATATGAATAGTTCAAAGTTAATATTAATCAGATACACTAAAGTAATGATAGCTCCCTCTTGTATCAGTCCCTGATAGATTAACATTGAAAAGAGTGAAAGGGTAAGATAAATTGTGTTGGGCACTGACACATCGTGTACTGTATAATTCTCTGCAGGTTTGGCAGGTCTGGAGATTTTAGGGGACGGCGGGAAGGTCATTCTGGTTGAGCCACACTACCTTCAGTGCAGTTCTCGCTCTCCAGACATTTACAGGTGAAACATATATTAACGAGAAAATAACACTTATTCAATTCTATGCATTCCTAAACCTATATCTATACCGCTATTCTTTTCTCAGTAAGATTCTTGTTAACTTACTATTCTTGGGGCAGGAGCAGTACAGATGCTGTCTTTCTGTATGGAGAGTGTTTATTGTCAACCAAGGGTGGATATTTTTTCATAATAATTAACAATTAATAAAACACTGAAATATGAGTTTAATTAGTGTGTGAAGCTTCAACAATTCATGGGTTATTATCTACAAACTGGAGCTATTGATATGTTTGGTCTGTTATTAAATGTTTCTCACTTATATATTTTTATTTTTTAATAAAATGAACTATCCACGCCACTTTTATGTTTTGCTCCCAGAACTACTTTCTTTGTCATCATCATCATCATCATCATCATTAATAATAACTGTTTCCAGCCTGTGGCCAATTCAGTCTAGTAAAATGCCTTCATCTTCCTCTAGTCTTCCACCACTCTTCCTCCTTTGATTTCTTCCATTCTTCTCCTCTCACTTGAACACTTTCTGTTATCTGCTCCTCCCATCTCTTTCTTGGCCTCCCTTGTGGTCCTTTTTCATGCACACTTCATTTCAAACATTTTTTTTCAGCATCCTCTCTTTTTTCATCCTCATTACATGCCCATACCATCTCAGTCTTTATTTCTCTATCTCATGTACTCCCTGTACCCCAACTCTTCCCCGGATAACTTATTTCTTAATCTTCTTTCTCCTCCTGACAGCTAATGTGCTCCTTACAAACTTCATTCCTTCACTTTTCTAGTCTTTCTTACATTTCTTGTCCATGTTTCTACTTCATATGTGACAATTGGCACAAAGTATGCCCTGTACAACACTTCCTTACATTTCAAGGGCACTTAACTTCTCAATAGCAGCTCTCTTACACACCTATAGAACAACTATTCTTGCTGTCCTTTCTTATTAAATCTATTAATACTCTCTACTTTCACCTTTCTTCTCAATCATGCTTACAAGGTATTTTACAAAATAAAAAACATTTAAAGGTCATTTCTCTGCACTGTCTTAATATATATACAATATATAAACACTCTAGAGTAAATATTTAGCGGAAGTAATATGTTTTTTTAGCAGTCATTTTTTAGAAATAATAATAGGATGGAAATTGATAAACACACTAGTGGAATTGATGATATGCAATTTAATTTTGTAGATTGTTGGATGGCGATAATGTCACAACAGATGAGAATCACATGTGGAACGCTCCTTTTGCCAGCGGTGATATTGTAGTTCTTACCATCACATTTCCAGTGGTGGTGCATTTTTCTGGTGTCCGACTGTGGAACTACAACAGTTCGTCAGAACTCAGTTATTGTGGTGTAAGTTCCTCTGTCTCGTCTAATAGCTTAATAGACTCCGAAATCTTTGTCTGGCATTCATTAGGATGTCAAATTATCGGTTTACTCTTTTATTGGTATAGCTTTACCAAACACTTATTCTAATTGATAAAAATAGAAATCTATTGAAAGAGAAAAATAAGACAAAAAATTAAGTTATTAATATAAATTATAAAGATAATATAATTAAGTTTACTTGTCATAAAGAGTATAAAGTCCATATACTCTTTATGACAAGTAAACTTAATTATATTATCTTTATAATTTATATTAATAACTTAATATTGTGTCTTATTTTTTTCTTTCGATTGATTTCTATTTTTATCATTTAGAATATATATTGTTCCTTACGACAACTAATTATGTTTTTTACAAACATTTATTGATGGACAAGTGTTTTGATATTGTTGGTTGTCGTCATCATCATCATCCCACTCACCACCACCACCACCACCACCGCATAATCATTATAAACTGTTACTTGCTTGTGGCTGGGTCAGTTTAGTAAAATGCCTCCATCTTCCTCTATGGGGCTGTCAATAAACTATCTGCACATATTGGGCGGAGAGGGGGGATAGATGAGCTCAACATGACCAAGTGTGATGAGGGGGAAGGGCAGTGGAGGAGTCAAATTTAGTACATTATGTCACATCACAATTAAGCATATTGAGCAGTGTTCTTTGTTAATAAATAGCATGCCTTTAAAAATAAACAACAATCAACTTTGATTGCCCAGCTTGGCAAACACGTACAAACATATTTCAATAAAAGACTTAGATAGGATCTACAATTAAAAATACTATTAAATTGGATTATGGGGGTTTGCATGATATTATGACATAATATTGTAACAAAGGGGGAGGAGCGGTTCACAAAACTAAGAAAATTTGGGACAAGTGCGGGAAAGTGGTTAAAAACAAAATAAGTGTGACCTAATTTATGGACAGCCCTTATCCTTCCACCACTCTTCCTCTTTTTATTGCTTGCATTATTCTCCTCTTTGTTACTGTTAGAGAAGTTCATAAATAGTGATGGGTTGAATTCACATTTTCACATATCTGAATTTTAACTTTACTTACAAATCTTGACTCTGAACCTGTACTATAGAAAACTTGATAAGCAAAAGAGGGTAAATATCCCACAATAGTATTAATTATTTCATTCTTTAACTCTGAGTCCTATAATTATGTTGGGATAAGCCACTAGTAAGCATAGTAAAAATCTAAAAAAAAATTAAAATTTTGAAAAATAATTTTGTTTGATTTTCTTAATCTTGTATCTGATTCTTTTTAAAAACCTCAAATCTTGAATATTCTTATGGGTTTGGGGGATTTGAAGAACCAATTTATTTACATAGCCTGTATCATAATATCTTTTTTGGAGAAAATATTAATTTTTGGGAATATTTTTTGGGTTAAAGCTCAATTCAATTTATGGTGTATTTCAAAATTCTATACATTTAAAAAATATAAATAACCTTTACTTATTTTACAAATATTTAATATTTTCTTAGGTGAAACATATGAAACTCCACCTGGATGATGAGCTAGTATCGCCAGGACCCGATGGGATGGTGACGGTGCGGAGAGCACCCGGGAACTGCCATTTCAACTTTGGTCAAGACGTGATGCTGGCCAACAGTCCTGGTGCTGTGGAGGAACACCTGCTTCAGGTCTCGCCACGAGGATCAGGGGAGGGGGACGAGGCGTTTGTGGATGAAGAGGAGTATGAACCCCCAAACATGCCCCAAGGCTTTGTCTTCCAGGTGCTTATTTTGTCCACATGGGGTGACCCCTACTATGTGGGGCTCAACGGTCTGGAGCTGTACGATGACGACGGAGACAGAATAAGACTGACTGAAAACAGTAAGTATTTTCACTATGGGAATCTTTTGTTAGCTGTGATCTTTGCATGTGTTTAATTTTTAACAAGAATTAAACCCTTATGGTTGGTTTTTAGAGTGAATTATCAGTGATGAGGAGGTTGAAGTTCAAATCTTGACCAGGAGCTTTAATATTTTCTTATCTGATTCCGACACTCCTCCCAATCCTTTCACTTTATATCAAGTTGTTAGTAACCTTGATGTTAAATGCATTAACTAAAATGAAAAGAATGACAAGAAGAAGAACACTGTTCACATTTAGCATTGTTATTTAGCATTGTTGCCATTGGACAAAGAGGTAATGGCTGCCTCTTGAAGAAAATCGATCGTTACTATCCACTCCTTTGATCAAGGTTTCATTCCGTCAGAACTCATCGAGAAGGAGTGTGAAAAGTGCAATGCAACTGCCTTCCATTTCCTGTGTTTGTCCTTTATGTTATTTGTTCCTTTTCTTTCTTTAGTGATTTTGGTTTCGTATTTAGGAACTTGCGTTGCGTGTTTCACACTCCCTCATGACTAGTTCCATCAGAATAAAACCTAGGTCATAGGAATTGGGCAGTAATGATTGATTTGATTTTATTTTAATAATTTTAAACATTTTTCTAAATTTTGAGCTTTTTGATGTTTTATTTTTTTAATTAATCTTTGACAAATAATTGAACTAACGGTTTCCAAGAATTATATTTAGTATTTGTCTAAAATTATTTATCTGTTTAGCAAGAGAATAATTTTATAATCATATTATTTTTTAAATTAATTGATACATTTTCAGGTTTTGCAAAGGTTCCACACAAATGCCAAGAATTTAATTATATCAGTTGTCATGATTTTATTTTATTTTTTGTCTAGAAAACAAATTTATTGGTATTAACTGGCAAAACAAAGACTATTGGGATAAATGTTGCTAACATAAACACATATCTACTTTTTTACTTTGGGCGTCATTAAAATTGACATTTTCTTCATCCTTAGTTATTGTAAACAAAGCTTGAAATTGTGAAATATTTTAGTGTGAATTTAATGTGACATATTTTCTATTGTTTATATCTGCAATTATTTCAGACATTGGAGCCTATCCGGATAGTGTGAACATTCTGGAAGGTGTGTCTGATGATGTCCGAACACCTGAGAAACTTGTAGATGGAGTAAATGACACCTTGGATGGAAGACATATGTGGCTGGCTCCCATCTTGCCTAGTCAGGTATCTGCAATTGCTATTTTATTATAAGCATTAATTAGAGGTTTGCAAAGTTCACTTTTTAATTTGAAGCAAACTCATATCGAATATATGTAATATTCTTGAAGCTGAATTAAAGTTTGAATGTTTTTGTTAGTTGTTTTATGATTGAAAAAACTTATGCACTAAAATTACTTGAGAATATTTTACTACACAATTGTTTGTAATATTTTGTTTTAGTATAATAAATTAAGTTAATATCACAACTTACAAAACAATTACTTCTTTTCCATATAGATATTAATTTGTAATGCATAAAACAGCTGAGAATGGGATTAATTGACCATAAATTAGGTATTTTAGCTCTTAATATTTTTATCAGGATAGCTTTGTAACTGTCAAAGAAAGAATGTTTTTCGAAGTGAAGTGATACTGACATTTGTTTCAAAGCCAAGTTGAAGTTGTGAAGTTTTGCACATCTTTTATCATTATATTAAACTATACTTAGGGTTGCATTTGACCAAATCAGAACAACTAATAACTATAAATGGGTCGAATCCACTATTTCTCGAATCCGAATCTACATTTTATTTTCGAATCTCGAATCCAAATCCTAGCAAATTGTTAGACATTTTAATGATTTACAAATAGACCTAAATTACACAATACAGGCCTAAACCGTAAATTAGGATTTATTTCAATCATGCTTTCTATTTTAATCAACCCCAATCACCCCTCGCAAAATACTGGTTAAAATCCAGCCAAATTAAACAATCCAGACTCATAGTATTGTTTAAAAATCAAATAAATCAAAGTTTGAGTGTCTTTTAGTTATTTTTAAAAATGTTGATATTATGAGTTAAGTTTCTTAAAAAAACATGTGAAATAAACAAATAGATTAAGCCTAGTTACCTTTTGATCAATTTTAATCATCATTGAAGGATTATAATTTATTTTATTAAGAAAGCAAAAATAAAAATACAAACAATTAAAAAAAAGACTAAAACAACATGCTTAACAATTAAACATGCATTGGAAATAGTGAACTTAAAAATGCATATGCATTATTATTATTTTCTTTTATATCTATTATCTACCTTTGCATAGAAAACAAGAAATATATTCGAGTCTTGCGATGTATTGATTTCTGAGAATACATTCTATTTAAAACACGAACATATTTTCGATTCTTGCATTATGTCCATTTCCTTTTTATTAGGCAGGACTACGTTTGAATATTTTTATACCTACCTCAATAACATATTTTTTAAATTACCTCTTAGTTAATATCAATTTAAAAACAAATTATGAATTAGTAAGTCATTATTTGATTTTTAAAATTCGATAGCACTTACCAAGTGATCAGAATACCTGGATCAATTCTAAACAAACAATCACTATATAGTACGTAGGCTGGTAGGCATAAATAAACAGTTTTATCTGTGTCTGACTGTTGACAATATTTATTTTTCATGAAACCCAACAAAATATCTAGCTTAAGGATCATATGAAATAAATTGGGGTTATTTACAGAGTTGTAGATAATTAAAACCAGTCAGATAGTAAAAATTAACACTTGTGTTTATTTAATCATCACTCTGACGAGTAAACATAGGCTGTATCCGAATAGTCTACTTCACGTGCCATTGACCCTTGACATTCACTCGATAGTTGCATTGGCAATCACGTGATCAAGTGTAGAACTATCCGAATAGTCACGAAGTGTGCCGATACACCACTCACAAGCCCTTAAGACCAAGGGTGACGGCAATTTACCCTTGACACGCCGTCATGCAGAGTTTGACTGGCAACTGTTTCTTTTTTGTCTGCTAGAGTAATGTGATCTGTGATGTGTGATCTGTTATCTGTGATAAAGTATTTTAAATATACCGGTACTGCTTTTGTTGTAGTGTCTTTGTGTTGTGTTGGAAATGTCTAGAGAAAAGAAGCGGAAATAGATATTAAAATGTTGTATTTGTTTTCATTCCCTGCTGATAGATGGCGTTTAAAATAGTTTCTTGTATTCATTTGTCAAGTCATTTAATCTGCATCTGTAAATTTTAATAAATAATATCAATACCTATTAAATAATACTAATTATATAGTCTCATGCTTTTTTTCCCCACTGCTTCCTAGTAATCATTTGAATTATATATATTTTTCATGGTTATCAATATTGATCACAAATATTTTTATTTTCTAAAAGTTTATTCCTGCTGTATTTGCAGTGACAGTTTGGGGAAAATACAGTAATACAAACAAATAAAAGTTGGCTATTTTTGTGCTATTTGTAACTCTCAAGTCATTTAATCAAATTATAAAGTTTTTCAAATAAAAAAGCATATAATTAAATATATTTCTAATCTTGCCAAAAAGTTGGACTATCCAAGTTATTGAATTTTTCCTGATTTAAAAGAATATTTCCTGTTTTCATCATGCTGTCAAAGATTTATTATATTCTTGTCTTAGAGCAGAAAAAATAACTCCTACTCCTCCCTTGTATGTATAAAATTGTATTACATTTTAGTTAATTAATCTATTTATAGTTTTATAAACCAACACTTTTGTTCAAAGGCTAATTAAAGGTTAAATAACAGACCTTTAATCAAAGTTATAACTTAAGATCTCTGTTTTACACCTATCAAACACAACTGTTAAAGAATAACTTGATAAAATATTGAAATATATTGAAATATGTTTAGTGGTTTTATTGATGTTTTCAGCTGAACAGAGTATATATAGTATTTGATTACCCAGTGACTGTATCGATGATTAAATTGTGGAACTATGCCAAGACTCCAAATCGAGGTGTAAAGGAGTTTGGGGTAGGTTGAATATTTATTGACTTTGCTAGTAAATTTAAAGTTAAAAAAAACTTTGGGGACCTGCTGTGGTGGCTGCATGGTCTAAGGCTCCATTCTTGTGTCAGATTAGTCTGGCGATGACAAGGAGATTGGCTTTCGAATCTCATTCGGATGTACTGAGTGTGGTTTTTCTAAAAGATTATCCACCTTACCTTCACACAAATGTGGGTACACTTCCTCTAAATTCAACCTTTATCATCCCCAACTCATTAGCATAATTAGTACATATGCGTAAGCTAAACAGGTACTAAGATGCGGTGCTTGGAAAAAAAGTACTTTAGGAAAACATACTGGTAAAAAACCTGGTCATTGGAGAATTTACTTCCCCCAGGTCAATGCCAAGGATGCTAACAAATACGATTACATATTGTTTCCATTTTTTATTTTAATGCACCCAAACTATTCATAACAAAGTGGTTCGAACTTCTTGTTTTATCAGGAAATACCAACTTTTGTTTTATAAACGTTTTCAAAATTGAAATTTATGAATACTCATTTATTTAGAACTTTAAAATTGCAGGAGTAGATTCCTTTTTAAGTTATATAAAGGCATAAGGTTTTATTTTGCTTCAACAAAATACTTTTACTTCACAGCTCATTTTATGACATCGGTTTCGTTTTATTTTTCTCTTTCAGATTTTAGTTGATGACTTGCTAGTTTATAATGGTGTTTTGGACAAAGTCTCTATTACTCTTAATTCCAGTACTACCAATTTACCCAGTACGAAAGTCCCTCACAGGACTGTACTGTTTACTAGAGATAAAGAACTTCTTCAACAGGAGCACAGTAATCAAGTCAGGTTAGTTTAAAAATTGTTATGATACTATTAATTTTCATATTTATTTTAAAAGTTTTTTTATAGTTGTTATTATAGAAAAAGAACACCAAAAGGTTGAGTTCAATAAACATTGAAAATAGGGTAAAAAGTATATGGTCAACATACCCACCAGAAAGTTGTAGATAAGAGTTCACATTCGTTATTTAGAACCCACATATTTGTTCACATGGTTTAAGGCGTCTGGTTTGAAAATGACGGAGACGAGGATCGAATCCCTGCCAATTATAATGAGGGCGTCTTTTCTAAAATGTTTTTTCCACCCTTTCTTCACATAGATGCATGCACATTTCCTATTAATTCTTCCTTTCTTATCCCAATCTCACTAGTGTAACTGTGTGGCTAGATTGGTTGGGTGATAGTACTTGACGCACCAAAGATAAGTGATTTAAGTGAAACAATCAAACTCTTGGATTTATATTAAAAACGTAATATTTATTATTAATTGCATTTTGCAGGCACAGTAGCTATGGCCATGACGTTCATCTTTTGAACAACAGTCAGCGAGTTACTTCAGGTGGATCATACCTTTCAGCGGACCAGTCGTTGAGACCTCTGACATCGCTTGTTCCACCCACTCGCAGCAAGAGTTTACATAATATATAATTTTTATGGAGCATATATCAAAAATATATATAAGATATCCTTTTATATATTAAGTGTCTTATAACACTATATTTAATCATGAATACGTCTGACTATTTTGTTGATGTTATTTTTTATATTTACTACTAACAAAAACTTCCCTTTCAAGAACTGTTCAAAGCTTACTGTTGTTGGTTTTTATATATATGATTTTTCTGAGCTCTTTTGGTGCATACATAATATTTTACTTAATAGTGGTGTTCATTTACTGTGGAATTTAATTTGATTTCACAATGTTATAACTTTATTTTACTATAATTCACAATCTTTTTTTTAAGCTTGTTAAAGGGAAAAGTTATTTCACATTAACTTGCTCATTTGCAATAATATGGAGGGAAAAAATGGGATTACACAATCGGTATTGTGTCCTTAATACGTCATGCCCCACCTTAAGTGATCTTGGTTCTTTGTCAAATATTTGCTGATCTCGATAAAACTGACTCATTTCTGTCCTCATTGTCTTTATTTTGTCCTCAACTTCTTCAATCCTTGTTCTAGTTTTCTTTTGGTAGTTTCTATCTGAATTAATACCACCTCGGTTTTTTCCTGGTCTTTCTATGGTAGAATCTTAAAGTCTAATTTTTAATTTTTTTTTCTTAATTTGTCCATTTATTGAATATCTTGATTAAATTACTCTATATAACCCTTAACAGTTTATCAAACATGGAAGTTAAATTGGCCTGGTTGCTGTTTAGTTCAGGATTTATTTCCCCCTCCTTTTAGCACCTATCGGCACATCTGTCATGATGGTAGTTGCATCGTTTGATATGTCCGTAAGCTTCTTAGTTCCTTTCCCTAGTTCTTTCACCTCTTTTATTCTTAATTGATTCAATGTTGGTTTCAATTTGCTCAAATATGAAACCATAATACTTTTCTCTCGAGCTTCTTGGGAATGTTTTTGAGGTCATAAATTCTTCTTTCCTTCCAAACAAACTAGCAATCACAGGTGTGCCCAGACATTTCCGTTAGAGGGGGTCACTGAGAGTTCACCAAGCTCCTTCTTTTTCCTTACTTTTACACCAGAAAGCTAATATTAATATTTTATACATAATATAATCATATTGTTTCACCTCTTAAATCTATATAATGTTTATAAATACAAAAGTTCTAACTCACTCACTCACTCACTGACACATCGCCTTATAGACCTGAGAGTTTTAAATTCGGCAGGAAGATGCTTTTCAGGTAATAGGTATTTGTTAAAAAGTGATTTTGCGAAATTCAACCCCAAAGAAGGTGAAACTGAGCTTGGAACATTTTTAAAAGTATATATAACCTTATCTTTTAAACCACTTGAGAGCGTATAACCCGAACGGGTATTAAGACGCGGTGCTAAATATTATTATTAAACCACTTGAGCTGGAAAGATGAAACCTAGAAGTGAGGTTATTTTTAGGTAATGGGCCAGAGTATTTTTTATTATTTTTAGAAAATTAGCTTGTAAAACTGTTAACTAGGACAGGAAGGGGGGAGGGCGGGGGGTCCAGATCTCCCAAACCAATTGAGCTGGAAAGATCAAACTTATCTGGGATGTTCTTTTTAAGTGACGGTCCGGATTATTATTTTTTATTTTTTGAAATTGAAGCCCTAAGAGAATGAAATGGGAAGGCAGTAGTTTTTGAATGGTTTCAAAATGCAAAAAGATATGAAACCTGTGCTTAGCACAGTCTCTTGGCCAATCTAATATGTATTATTCTTAAATACTTTATCTAACATTAAACATATTCTTTAGTTAAATATTTTATTCACAAATATTTAATAATGTATAGATATAATTCACTAGCTTCACCTGTCCTTTGAATGGGATGGTTATAATAAGTAAGTTTTATCTATATCTATGAACCTTTCAAAGCTGGTCCAATGAAATTATGATATTTAGAATTGGAGAAATAGGCCCGAAAGTAATGTTTTGTAGCCACCATCCTTAAACAAAATGGCGGATGTAAATATTAATTAGCCCGTATTATTTTAATCAAATATCTGAACTATGTCCATGCGAGATTTCTACATAGTCATTTTGGGGGGGTTTCATGAAAGATTAACAGACAGGCAACAACTCATTTTTTAAATTATAATATTGCATTGAACCCAGTTTTTAATTAATTGATTAAACCTAACAAAATTGCTTAGTTCCTGCTTCAAGGTACACATTTTCAGGCACAGGATCTACAAATTTTTAAAATCTCAAACCAATGCATGCGGTAGGCTGAGATATTGCTCGCTGCTCATGACAAACTAACTCTTTGTTTTATTAATATGTAACTATTACATATGGCCGAATTATACAAAAGTTCACAACAATATAATCACTATCATAAATGGTGTATACAAACACATATTACATTCTAATGACACTTAGCTTTTGAGCTTTGCAATCACTAGATTAACATCCAAATTTGTTGCAGGAGCTTTTTTTTTTTAAAAAAAATATGGAAGCATGAACATTTTTCTTCTCATATCTCTTTAAAGTTTTAATGTAAGCCTCATATCAAAAAAAGCGTCATCAGAACGCCGTGCTCTTAATGTCCATAACGGTCTAAAAATTCAATTGAGGATCTTCAAGTTCTTTGCTGAACCTGAGAATTTTCATAAGAATGTCTTTCTATTCAATTTTTATGTATGAAAGTTTGGTGGTTTTATTTATTTACATAATAGTGTGCACAATATCAAATAACTCATGAAATTCGAGCCAAAGCTCAAGATTCAAGAAATTGGCAAATCAATGTAACATATATACAAATATAATTTGACCGGCCCATACAGGTGTGCTATCAAAGCAGCACAATTGCCAGATCAACATGAAATTTTACATTACTATCCTTAAATTGTTTAAAATTGTTTATGCATAATTAGCCAAAAATTGCTGATTTATTTTGATTTGTCATCAATGGGGTTAATTTACATACATTCAAATAAAGAACACCACTCTGTCACTAGGGGACCACCAGCAGTGACTACTAGTAGTGACCACAGTAGTGACTTTTCAAAGTGGCAAACTACTCTGTCAAATTGGGTCCAGCAGCCATTATTTGGAATAAATATCCTTTTCAGACTCTTCTAGCCCATCATGTCTGTGTTTTCTGAGCATAGCCACACACATAAATGCACATAATGAGCAATTTAGGGACTGATGGCTTCATGCCTGCAACCGATCCCTGTCATCGTTGGATAGCTGGTAAACCACCCCCCACCGCCACCTTGGCCAGACTTCAGCGGGAGGAATTGGCTCCTCCTTCTGTGTCTACTGAACTCACACGCCAGGACGTTACGACAAAACCTAAGAATCGCTCTTACTCAAAGAGGGCTTTAATCTAGAATGACAAAACTAAATCTTAGGTATCACCCTAAAAAGGGCTTTTACCTATGTCATCCCATTAGGGCCCTCGGAGGAGATCAGGCGCATAGCCTTAGGAATCATCCTAAAAAGGGCTTTCAACCCAAGTTGCCTAATGGAGGTGGTCTGACCAGCTTTCCTGAATGGTACTAGCTACCAATGGCTAGGTGTGTGGCAAGTAAGGGAGGCCTCTTCCTCCATTCACTCCAACACAGATGACTGACAGAGATTTAGCTGTCTTTCGGGTTGACCTTCTAGACTTTACCCAGGGGTCGCCTCCAGGAGGCACTCTGCCAAGATTACCGGGCGAGGAACATCCCACAGGCAAGTGTGGTAGTCCTCTTGTCCCTTCTAAGTTATGGCAGTCGCCACGAGGGCAAGAATCCATCTCAAACCCATGAGTTTCCAACTTCAACCTGGTACTACCCCCATACATACATACAAAGGCCCCAGAACCTTCTTTGCAACCCGCCTCGGTGGCGTAGTTGCCTAACGCGCTTGTCGTGTTGAGCTCGACTGCTGAGGACGGGGAGATCGAGGTTCGAATCTCGATCGGGTGAACTGGGGGTGGTTTTTCCTAAATGGTTTTCCACTCTCCCTCCACGCAAATGCGGGTTCACTTCCTCTAATTCAACCTTCCAAATTCCTAATCCATTAGCGTAATTAGTACCTAAAGCGTATAACCCGAACGGGTAGTAAGACGCGGTGCTAAATAATAATAATAACAAAACCATATTTGCATTAAGAACAGAGGTCTGAGGATCATTATAAACAAGATAGGTTTGAAGGACTTGCAACCTCAAACCAAAGGAGGTTGGGTGCTATCTAAAGGGCTCCTCTCTCAAAAATGGTTGAAATTTGCATAACCCTTTAAGTTATTTAGAGTGGCTATCGTCTGGTTTCTTAAAAAAAAATGATGTGTCTCTAAAATCTATTTGAAGTGGTAACCACTTGGATTTAAAAAATAATCCGCTAAAAGATATTTAGAATGGTCCACCCTCAGATTAAAAAAAAAAATTCGATGCCTCTATAATTTATATTGCATGATTTTCACAAGGATTTTTTAATAATTAGATGGCTCTAGAAGTTATATGGAGCTGTTTTTTTTAGCTGTAATTAGAGTTCAACGCATTCTTTTCTCACCAAATAATTATTTCTTACATTATTTGTGTGTGTACCTGCCTCATTGAAAACATTGTTTGAAGCAATATTAGGGAGAGGGAGGCATAGCCTAACTGGCCCCTCCTGTAGGTTGTTTGCACGCCTATACTAGCAGTCCCTTCTTAATTCAACTCAACCTCTTTTACACAGTCATAACCAGATGATCATTAGTCTTAGTTCGTAATAATACTGTCTTCGTGCGTGTTTTGTTTCTTAATTCAAACAGTTTAACTGATATGCATATTAACACATTCAAAGAAATTTTCAAATTCTTCCTTAACACTATCATGTATCGAATCAAACACGTGAAGATGAGAATTAAAATTCATATCTTATTTACATTCTTTATTCTGCTTCATGGTTCCAAGACCTGTAAATAATAATCCTTATAACGTCAAGTTCACTCACAAATTTTGTAATTAAATTACTATTCCTGTGCTGAGCTGATTGTCTCTTGTAGTCGGGTGTCGAGTCCTTGGTTGATGAGTGGATCAGTCCACAATAGATGAGTGGCTCGCTGTTGTCTCCTCGTAGGTAATTCATTTCAAATGTATTTAATCTTGTTACTTCACACACACATGTAACAAGCTTCAGGGTCATGCACACCAAATTCCTTAGTTCGTGATTTAATGTGTTGATCAAGAGCTTGATTATGGCACCAAATCCTTTACTACAAGCCAAAACGATTACAAAATGCAGCCATCCTTTTCGTGGCCAGCTTGTATACAACTGAAAGGGTGTAACAAAACAAGCAAGATCGCCTTGGAGTGTTTGTTTATTATTTAAGTTATACAGTCAACTCTCGATTCTACGACCTTTCACGGTTCCTTGGAAAAGGGTCGTTATTTCGAAGGGGTCGTTATTGGAATTTTAACAGATTTTGTTCCATCCCTGACCTTCATACGAAAAAATTGCATTTTTTAGACAATACGTGAAAAAGTAAATAAAATAAAACCTACCTATTTCTTGAAGAAGGTACTCCTTTCACTCATTTCGTCAAAATTATAAGTTCGTATCAAATAAAAAAAAATAGCGTGGGTCATCAAAAATCGTTCACAAAATCCAACCAAAAACGTAACCAAATCAAAATAACAATTTTAAACAATAGCATGGGTCGTCAAAAATTGTTCACAAAATCAAACCAAAATAGTAACCAAATCGAGAATCTAAATAACAATGGCAAAATCAAGCCTGGCACATGATGTAGCGGCAGTCGCGCGCGGGGAAACATTGTCTTGCTTGTGGGAGGGGGTGGACAGAGTCAAGTGATATTGGCTGGCATTGATGAGGTGGTGTCTTTTTTTATACCTGACCCACCCCAGTTACTAGTAATACAGCGTTCACAAAGATAATTGCAACGCAGCGACCTAAATAAATGCAACAAACACATTTTACAGCCGATTTCCTTAAACTTTTCAACCTTTTTTCCCACATTTTTCATGGTTCCTCAAAAAAGGGTCGTTACTTCGAGAGGGACGCTATTCCCGGGGTCGTAAAATCGAGAGTTGACTGTAGTTCTGGCAGTAGATCATGTAATGAATGCATTGTGTTGTTGGTTTATATACTTAAATTAATAAAAACAATATATTTTTAGATATATTGAAATAATATTTAAATTTGGTCACTAGCTACACCTTTATTATATAGTGTCTCCCTCCATGTAAACTACACTTTGGCCTAAAGGGTGGTTTAAATTTTCTATAAATGTATTTTTATGGTGTTAAAAATTCTTTTTTAAGTACTATCTTGACCAAGTGGAATGTAGTGACACGAACTTTATCTTTCTTTATTATATATTAGATAAAACTAATGGTTTTTGAATATTTACTTCATTTTATTAATAAAAATAGGTATGGTTCCCAGGTTCAATTCCCGATACGACTGAAAATTTATCATCGAAGAAAATATGGGTTTATCCTTTCGCATTGATAAATTGACGACCGGGGACTGGGTGTTGTACCTATCTTAGTAAATTAGGCCTTTAAAACATATGAAGCTACGACAGGCCTAGTAAGCCGGTAGTGGAAAATGTATGGCTTGAATGAAACACTGACCCAGGCCACACAGGCTGGAAACAGTAATGGATGTTAAAAAAAAGTATGGTTATCTAATAATCAAATTATTTTCACTAATAAGAAATATTTTTCCCTCTATAAGAGCAGAATAGTCAAGCTCACAGCCCTGTGATTTGTTTTCTTTTAAGTTACAAAGCTAGTTTAAAAATAATATAAAAAAGTGTTACATCGATCTGCATTATGGAAATACCCCAATCCTCACAATGAAAATATTCAAGATTTGCGACAAAATATCAGGTTCAGTCATTTCACTAACTCTACCGTTGTACTCAGTTGTATACTAGTTATAAGTAATTTTTAAAAAAACCCAGCTAAATGTATTACTTATTTTTCCACGCTATTGTCACGGTTGTTAATTTTGCTTGTGGCCCAGTTATGTTTGCTGCATTATGGTGTTATGAAAGGTTGGACCACATTGCTTTAAATTCTCAACCTTTCTATTCCTATCCTTGTGGATATCATTGCTGACCACAAACAAATATGTTTCCACTTTTTAAAGATTTCTTCCTAGAATAATACAATCCTACTATAATTAATTTTATAAATGCAAACTTTTATGAGCAAATTCTTTTAAATGGAAATTGTATGCAAATGCACATGTGTTCTGCTACTCCATACAAAAAGTTTTCATCTGCTGTTTATTACTCACATTTGTAACATCCTTATATGTGTCTCTCTATAATATATGAAAGTTGTGCCTTCATCGACCATAATACAATATAATTCTGGTAGTCCAAATTTTGGATAATCCGAACACAATTTCAGAAAAACGGGGTGTGGGGAAAGGTGTGAAACTCATTCAAATGAAATTTATTTTATTGCTAACAATTTCAAGTTAAACAGGAATTGTAAGAGATAATGATAATAAATGCTAAATATTTACATATTTTAGTGAACACAGTGTGTTTTTCCGTGACTAAAACTACTTCAAATTTAAAGCATGTTGTGTGTTATTATACATCAGTTGAATGTAAATTTTATAAAACCCATTTAACTGTAATTTAAAATTTGTGAAACAACTCGGCCTCCCTGTAGACCCTACTGTTATTTCATCCTTAATCCTAAATTTTGTTAATCTGATCTCATTTAATTCAAATTATTGAGGTTCTACTGGATTTGTTTAAAGTTTGGTCATGTCACTGAAATGTTAAATTGTTGTACGAATTATAAAAATCATCTAAATCCAATTTTATTTTGACTTTCTTTGGTGGCTTTGGTGGGTGCTACTCTTGCAATAGACTAGACTGGCAATGACAGGGAGAGTTGGGTTCAATCCCGGTTGGGTGTACTGAGATTTTTTCCTTGATTAATTTTCCCTTTACACAAATGCTGGTACACTTCCTCTAAATTCAGCCATATTCATTCTTAGCACATTAATGCAATTAGTACAAAGACATATAACTCGAAAGAATATATGTATGAATACAAAACTAACACAGTTCTTTATGTTATTATTTGATGAGCCTTTCTAACCATCTTATACAATATTCTTAATAATATATGATTATAATATACAACATGAGTATAACTTCACAAACATGGTTAACTATTGTTTCACAAATAAAGTCAACTCAGGGAAAAACAGTTAATAATAAACGCCCATAACCTACAGCAAGTAATAAGATGCACCCCTAAAAATATTTTTTATGCACAACAGGGAATCAAACTGAAGTCCACTAGATCTGTAGTCAACATTTTGGTAATGAGTAAGGGCTCTTTATCTTAAGAGGACCGATTTATTTGAATTAAATTTGCTCTTTATCTTGTGTTTAATGAAGGCAGACCTTAAAAGTCCATAAGAAACTAAACAGTGACAAAATTTTTACTAAATATTTTCAAGTTAATTTTGCGTGTTTTCGACTGAAATAACCTTGACCATAAACAATATTTAGGTCAAGGCTCCCAACAATAATTTCTGTACAAACTAGAACAAAACTTTATTAATATTAGTAGGCAAATGTAACTTACTGATAAGCACTTCAATAATATACAAACAGGTGTTTCGATAATATTCATAGTGCTGTCATCTTTATAGTGAATGTATATCAATTAAATATATATTTGTTCATCAACACTTTCTTTTATAATCCTTTTTCCTATTTCAAACTAAATAAAAACAACAAGTTAAAAGTGGGCTTGTGTATAAGACAAACCAGGATGGCTTATTGGTGTCAAAGCCAGAAGTCCTGGGTTCGATTCCTATTTCTCGGTTGTCATTTATATCTTATTTGAATTTTTTTTCCATTATCAGCTCTAATCCTGTGGGCAACCATCATGACGTATCAGTTTGTGATTGGCACGAA
Source organism: Timema poppense (assembly GCA_902141375.1). NCBI lineage: Eukaryota > Metazoa > Arthropoda > Insecta > Phasmatodea > Timematidae > Timema > Timema poppense. The sequence goes on from CABFOV010000901.1 coordinate 134,759, forward strand.
CTTAACACTAATGTTTATTGTAAATTAGTGCATTAAATGTGTAATCATAAAAATATTTCACTTTGAATAAGTTGTGTGAACAATATTTGCTAATAATTCAAACCACAGGCTTATCCAGTAGTGCCTGCCTCACTTAAGTGTGTTAGCAGCCACACATATATTGTGTGAGGTGCATAAATATCTCACAACATGTGGCTGCATAATAACAATTTATCAGATACATTTTACAACAAATAAACATTTACAACAGTTTAAAGTTTGTCAGGAATTAATCCAAACAAAACAAATGTGATTGAACTAGTGCTCTGAAAACTTAAAACTCAATATATGTTAAGCAGCAAGAATTCAGGAGGCCTGGGATGGAATTTCACTTAATTGATTACAACAAATTTTATTTATTGGTTGCAATAAACTATGCAGCTGTAAACGAGAGGTTTATTTAGTAGTAACGTGTTTTACTACCAGTTTGTAATACCCTTTCTTAAGATTCAGCGAGAGTTGATTTCAAAAAAGCATTTTAGTTATCAAGTTTCTCACAGTACTTCAGAGCGTTAGTAGTTATTTTCTACATTGAGATTCTCACTGAAGCGGAAATAAGGGGAAATTTCTTGTTCAAAGCAACTGACGAGAAATTATTAGTGAAAGAAAACAGCCAACACGGCTTGTGAAGAATTATTTAGTGGAATTACAAAACAAAACCAACAGTAACAAACTTTAGATATATGTGTGTGGCCGCAGTCCGCACAGTCTAGTGCTACTCTCGTGTAAGACTTGACCGCCAAGTATGGAGAGATTGGGGTTCAATCCTGGTCGGGTGCACTTCCTTATATTACACCTATCCCATCCCTTACCCATTAGCATAGTAGGCGTACAACCCAAATGGGTAATAAGACACGTTGCTTAAAAAACTACAGAATATGGGAGGGTTTTACGAAATGGTTTGCAACTTTGGCTTCACATAAATGCATGTACATTTCCTCTAAGTTCCAAATTTAAAGTTAATTAATATATAATATGGCGATTTGAATGGTTAGTGAAACCCTGAATAAAACAGTTACAATCAAATAATAAAAAAATATATTTAGCCAATGCGATAGTAATAGTCATATAAAAATATAATTAATATGTATTAATATTCTTAGTGATTATTGATTTTGAAAAAAAAGAGTGTGTGTGTGTGTGTATTTACATAATATACAAGCTGCCGGAAAGATTTCCTATCACTGGAAAAATATAATTATGAATCTGACATTAAGACCGTGTGCCCACCGATAGTGTTTTATTTATATAATTATTATTATATGTTTATATATATATATACACATATATATATATACGTATTTATATATATATATATTTAACTATATATTAGAGTACTTTTTAATGATGTGTGTAGTTTATACCAATGGTCCCCAACCTTAAGGTGGCCACGAACCACTCTCCTCCCTCCTCCCCCCCCTCCCCCCTACCCCGAGCAACTTCTTACACTACAACTTTTCCATGCCTATACCAGATTCAAACGAGTCCATGAAGTTATTATCGTTTTGAAGTTCGATCACCTCTTCTAAGATTTCATCAGGAAGGTCCTTGGGCTTGACACTGAAAGGATTTCAAATTAATTTCTTAGTGAATACACTTTTATTTTATCCATATTCTGGAAAATAAGGTGTGAATTCGTACTTGAATATTTGTAAGGGACCCAACGCGCTATGTTGGACTTCATCTGTAGTGTAGTTCTTATTGTCAGCAAGATCTTTTAACGTCGGAAATGCTGAATAGTTTTTCTCTTGAACTTTGTCAATCCAGGGATCAATTTTGCACAGAAATGCGTGAAGTTTGTCTTCATAAACAAAAATGTTGGCGACACCTTCAAAATTTTCATTTCCAGAACCTTGTAGCTGCAAATGCAGATGATTAAAATGGGAGAAAATATCCATGATATGGGCCAGTTGTATTTCAAATTTTGCTCGTTTTTCGGTGGGAACTTTGACTCTCGGACCACTCCCGAGGCTCTTGTGAGCCACCGGTTGGGAACCACTTGTTTATACCACGCTACCCACACAGGTGAGCACGTGGGAAAAGGCGTTAGTTTCGTCTATCCTAGTTTTATGTTGACTAAGAGGTCGGCGCTTGAGTTCCTGTTGGGTGTGCATACAGTTCTCTTACTTTAGTTAAAATTATTTCCCAAGTTTCCTCCATTCAAATGCAATACACTTATTGAATAATCCTACCTTTTATATATACACCCCAAAATATAAATTTGTGTCGAGTAATAAGACATAGCGAAAAAAACAAAAACGATATTTTAACATTGGCATGATATGTAGAAGCAAGTATGTATTCAAAATCCTGATTTCGTAAAACAACCATTACAACTTTGAATAATCCACATACCAGCTTTGTTGGCCACATGGTCTAACGCGCTGTCTCGTGTTAAACTATAATGCTGAGGACTAAAGATCTGGGGTTCAATCTCTCTCGGGTGCACTAAGGGTTGTTTCCCTAAATGGTTTCTCCACTCTATCTTCACGCAAATGCGGATACACTTCCTATAAATTACACCTACATTATCCCTAACCCACTAGCGTAATTAGTTTATAGGCGTATAGCCAGAACAGATATTAAGACGCGGTGCTAAAAAAATCCACATATCAGTAGTCGAATGTTCTAAAGTCTTTGGCTTCCCTTTCTCAATAAATTGGCCTTCCGATGTTGAGAAGATAGGCGCTTGAATCTCGGTTTGAGTGTACTGATGATGCTTTATCCTAGATTGTTTTCCACTCAACTTTCACACAAATGCGGGTACACTTTCTCTAAATTGCAATCTACCTCATCCTTAACACATTATGTAACTATGACATTATGCGTACAACCCGAAAAGGTGAATCAAGGTGACAAAGAAATAATATTATTAAAATAATTAGGAAGTCACAAACATTGATCTCGTATGACAATAATAAACTTATTTATATTCTTAACCTTATTCATGGTGTCCATGCTGTCTTAATTTTTTTTAAATCTCTCATTAAAATTTAAAAAGGGAACCTTGATATAGTTTTGGTCAAGACGATCCAGTTTATCCTGATAAGTATGAATAGTTAATTTTGGTCTGTGTGGTATCAGAGCCAAAAGCTACTCTTTCTCCAAGTTTCTCTAATTTCATTTAGATAGTATACAATCAAAATGCCTTTATAATTACTCTTATAAACAACAACCAGAAAGTTATTGTTGTTCCTTTAAAAGTGTTCTCTAATATATTGTTTAATTTCTTTAACAAAATTCAAATATAATCATGAGAGAAAGTCCCGTTCCCTTTTTGAGTTAAAAAAGAGAGAAGGCAAACATAATTGTGTGTCCTAAAATCTAAGTACTATCACATAATACATATTATATAACTGATATAAATATCCAATCGGGTCTTATTATAATAACTTTGGTAATTTGCTTAAAAAAATCGTACTTATATTAATATCTATATAAAACACAAGATTAAAATAAGGATTTGCTTGCTATCAACAAGAAGAGTATTTTCCATTAAAATAATTTTTTATTATTTAGGAAAAACCATCCTCAGTGCACCCGACCGGTATCGAACCCCAAACTCCCGTCCTCGGTAGTCTAGCCTAAACGAAACTAGCACATTAATTAGACCGTGGGGCCACCGAGTCGGGTATTTATACTCAAAAAGTTGTAAGTAAAAGACTATCATCGTAAATAGAAATATTAGTTGACCACGGTATTCCTTTTCCCCCTTCCAATCATTGCCAAAGTTTCCACACTTGTATGTTTTTAGTAAGAAAGTCTCTCAAAGAGAGACAGGGAGAATTGCTATGTGGTGGGAGAATCTTTACGTTAGTGTTGCCCTGGGAGAAAACCGCTGAAATACGTGTAACCAAATATCCGGCTACATTCATTTTTACTTTCTCGCTATCTTACAGGTAGAGAAAGTATTGTGATCGTCAAAAAAATTGAACTCGAGAGTTTGATGACTGTCGACGTTTCATGAACCCCCCTCTCCCCCCGAATCCGAAAAAGTTTTTGAATTTCCGTCTGTCTGTCTGTTTGAACATCCGTCTAGAGCCTAAACTATTTTACCGATCAGGCTAAAACTTGGTATCTAGGGTTTTCATAGGGTTGCTCCGAGGTGTTTTTGGAATTGGATATCCAACCCTAAAATTAAGGGTAGTTTACTGAAGGGCAAAAAGAGAAAAAGTCGATTTTATCAAAATCGGCTCTAACGATTTTGATTAAATTTCATTTCAAAACATTTATCCATATTCTAAACAAAATGGCTACTCTCAATATTTCTGCATAATTTTGTCCTAAGCTGTAGATTTCAATGGAAAAAAGATTCATAGACTATGGATATATTGAATCAAGTATATTTGTAAATTTAAAAAGGAAAGCTAGACAATGGCCCCGGTTCAATTTCTGTGTTCACGTGCCATTTTTCAAATGTACAAAATCGAAACATATTCTATGTGCGTGCTAGCTTATGTTTGTTTGGCATGCAGTCTGCCATCTACAATAAGTTTTACTGGCACATCAGTTATATTATGTTCTGTGTGAATGTCGAAAACATGATTTCTTAATTACATAACATTACCAAAAGGCATCATTAATGATATTCGACATACCAATAATATTCTTATTTATTTTTCCCAGCACTTAATTAACAAGATTGTGCGCCATTCTAGTTATAATCCATTCATCTTATATTACCTTGCTTAATTTAATGACATTCCCAAAAATATCACATAGTCTAACCGGTACATTTTGTTTGTCGACAAATGTAAGGTTAGGTTAGTAAGGGTGGGTTGACTAATTCCAAGTATATGAACTAGTATTTATTGCCTTGATGGCATCTTGGGTTTATCTCATTCCTATTATTCCTTTATATATACACTTTATTACGTTGTGTTTTAGAAGGATCACCGATATTTGTGTTTGCTTCTATCCTATGACATTATTATTATTAGCACCGCGTCTTACTACCCGTCCGGGTTATACGCACTTACGCTAATGTGTAATGGTAGGGTGATTGTGAGAGATGAAATGGAGGACCTACAGTTTAACGTGGAATCCGAACCACGGTGGAGGCCTGGCATTCCCCACATTCACAATATGCCTTGTCAGAGGTGAAGGAAAGGTTTGGTAATCAGATAAATCTATGCCAGAACCGAGGATTGAACCCCGGCCGCCAGCATAGAAGTCTGACACCTTACCCCTAGACCACCAGGTCTCCTGTGACATAGTTTATTACATTTGTATCTATTTAATTCTAGAAAACCTACAAACAATTAGTCTCAATATTCGTATGTTACAATTCTTGGTGTGTCAATTGTCATTCATTAGTAATTAGTGATGCATTTTGGTTAATGTTATGTAACAAAGAAAACAGTTTTCTGACATTTACAAGAAGCTTACTAGCCCCAGATCAACCAAAAACTTTTTGGCCCACATCAGTAGCCACATGGTCTAACGCGCTACTCTCACGGTAGACTAGACTGCAGATAAAGGGGAGATCGAGGATCAAATCTTGGTCGGGTGTACTAAGGGTTGTTTTAAAAATGTTTTTTTCTCTCTCTCTCGTTTCACGCAAATGCGAGTACACATCCTCAAAACATAACCTAATCCCTAAACCATTCGCGTCGCTATTACATAAGCGTATAAGCCGAACGGGTAGTAAGACGTGGTGCTAAAAAAAACAAAACTTTGGATAAATCCTGTTTTAAAGGATACGGCCACTGATGCAGATCAACTCCCCGTAGCTAGCACGCAATAGTGTCATACCGACCGAGCATCCGCCGTCTGCTGGCGAAGATAGTGCACAATTCCATGGATAGAGGGTATCATGTGGTCAGCACAACCAACGGCCGTTTCTAGACCGGAGATGCTACTTATTTATTCAAGTAATTTCTCATTCATCCTCATGAGGTTGAGTTGTCCCTGTTTCAGACCCACCGGCTCACAGAAAACCTGGAAGCGCTGGGGATCGATCCCAGGACCTTACAGAGCTGGTCTACTGACAAGAATATCCAGGATTATTTAAATTCTAGATACATATACAAAAGTTACGAGGGATAGAGTCAGTGGCGGCTCGTAGCTAAAACTAGTGGGAGTGCTGCTCCAGAAAGTATTTAGTCTTTGTATTAAAATTGTGTAAAAGGGAAAAACGTGTATAAAAAAAAATCTATTCAGGAACTTGATAAAATCTTAACAAAAAAAAAACTCTTTTACTTACTTTAACTTAAATTGTTATAGTTCAAGCTTGATCTATTCATTTAAAAATTAAATCCATTCTTCTTGTTTTAATTTGCGCAAAAAGTTCAATTATTTTCTCCTTGGTGACAATCGAGGAAAATCTTCTCCATTGGAAGTACTGCAAGCGCATTTAGTCTTTCTGTTAAATAAAATAACAGAAAAAAAAAATCAAATAGAATAGCTAGAAGCAGAATAATAATATAATTCTACACTCTTCTAAACTTTATAACATTCCAGAATATGGTACACGGTTTTTAAGCACAACACACGCTGAGTAAAAAAAAAAACCTTCCTTCCACCATAACGCCAGAGCCGGCACTGCGAGAGCAATAGTGCTTTCTCTGCCTGGCAGTACCACCTTCCTCCCCACCCTCTTCCTATGTGCGCATGCGCACAACAATCAAACACCACATTGCTGGCACTGTGAAGCGCACAGTTCCAAACAAAGATTTGTGTAATTTTTTCATAAACTGGGGGGATGGCTACCGAAGTACTGATATTAAACTTAAGGATTATATATTGTACTACAAAAATAAAGATAGCATTAAAGAAAAAAGAGTCATTATATTAAATGTTATTGATGATATCAATTGTAAATAGGGGGTGTTGCAGTTCCGCAGTGCCTATACACGAGCCACCATTGGATGGAGTAATAATAATGGGCTTTCATTGTATCTGGCTGTCAACAAATACGATCCATAGAAAACCAAATGGTTTCATAGCTCTCTCAATGTTTAATTACTTTAATGGGCCCAAGAGGATGTATCCGCCCCCCAACCCCACCCCCTAAATTTCCTCCTACCAGCGCGGTTTCAAGTCAAACCAGGCGATATCATCTAGTACCTAACTACTTAACATTCTACAAGGGATTTTTTCCCTTGCTTTATTTATGGTCCTGCACGAACACGAGTGCTTGGGATTTTTTTTTTAGGTTGGTATAGAAAAAAGGAGTGGAATGAAGGGTGGGCGTGCTCTGAAATGCGCGTGCTATGAATATTTCCGGGCAACATTCAGCTGGCTTACACTTGGGGATACATTAATCACTATTACAGAGTGCAATGGGCACGAGTTTTGTTTTTTCCTTGTTCTCGTTTTATTTTAATCTGTTTGGGATTCTGTTTAACTAAAGTAGGGTAAAGCACAGATAATGCGTTGTAAATGATGTTTTAATACATTTAATCAAAACTTTTTTTAATAATAAAAATACCTTATGTATGCAAATTTGACAAACGCAAATGTATTATTTGAAAGTACTTGATATATTTGCGAGCCTAGAAGACTCGGAAGATCAAATTTTAATTACTTGTTTTTCTTGCTTACGTGATCGACTGAAAGTTGCCTCAAGATCGACCGTGGTCGACGAGTTGCCCCCGACTCCTGATATAAAGCATCACTCTCAAAATAGATTGAACTTCCGATAACAGAAATATCGGGGTTTTAATCCCAGTCGGGTGTACCGAGTTACATTACTTACCCAAAAATAGTTTTCCACTATCTTTCCACGCCAATGTGGGTACAATTCTTCTACATTTAACCTTTTTAATACATAGCACATTCACGTAAATCATAATTAATTATTATTATTACCGCATATAACTACCGGTTCGGGTTATACGCACTTACGCTAATGTGTAATGGTAGGGTGATTGTGAGATGAAATGGAGGACCTACAGTTTAACGTTAAATCCGAACCACGGGGGAGGCCTGGCATTCCACACATTCACAAGTTGTGATTAATACACGTCTTGTCAGAGGTGAAGGAAGGGTTTGGTAATCAGATAAATCTGTGCCGGTACCGAGGATTGTACCCCGGATCTCCAGCACAAAAGTCTGACACCTTACCCCTAGACAGCCAGGTTACCCGTAATTACTTCATACGCCTGACCCAAAGGTGTAGCGACGCGGAGATAAAAATAAAATCTGTATATATTTGTATTCTCCCCCTAAATACTTTAAGGGGTAGTTTCGATGTTTCTTAAAATAGTTAATTATTTATAGTAAAATAATTGACTACGCAAACTTAATTGGAATATTGTTAAGTATTAAAAAAAATCAAAGTGAAATAAAGTAGAGGGAATAAAGTTTTTAAACAAAATATTTGATTTTTGTTATAACTTATCATTAGTCCAGTCAATACAGAGAAAAAAATACACGTAACTGGGCACAATTGCTTCAGAAGCTTTTTAAATGTTTCAAGCTCAGGAAATAATTCCAAGTAACATGTACAAAATCGGACTACGGGAACATTCCCAAAAATGTATTTAAAAATGGAGGACCGGCTGTTTCCTACGAAATACCAAAGAACTATAAAAAGGATCTATTTTATAGTCGTTTAATAAACGTAATTATGCTCTACTGAAATGCGTAGCATCCGTCTCAAACCAAATGTGAAGAACGTAATTTGTTGAAATAAAAAATATATATATTTAAAAGCTAGAAGTTACCTCTTGAGTTTTAAAATAAAATCCTGCAGAAAACTGCGTTTAGCTCTGTGGTGTCATTCAAGATGGTTGCGCGCGCAGTAAATCAATGACGTCTTTCTGCGAGCGCTCACTGTTGAATATTAACACATCGTTGCCAACAATAAAACATTTTCTTTTTTCAGTGATAAAAAGGAGCCATTCTTCCTGTCGTTGTAACTGGTTAGGCGATGGCGATAAATGAAAAACTGACAATATATTTCAAAGAAAAATAGAAAAGTGAATTCTAAAGTAAAAAAAAAGGATAATATTAGTAACAACTTTACATATAGGTAACTATATACTTTTTTATCTTCAAGATGGTTAATGACAATTCTATCAATTTAAGAACCAAACATACAAATATTACTTACTTATTTTATTGTATTAGGAACTCAAGTTTTTGCCGCACTTATAAAAGTACGCCACCTATCCCTATCTTGAGCTAGTTCTGTCCGGTCCCCCTCATTACACCCTATTCTTATCTTGAGTTAGTCTTATCCAGTCCACCTCATTACGCCCTATCCCTATCTTGAGTTAGTTTTATCTAGTCCACCTCATTACACCCTATCCCTATATTAAGCTAGTTCTATCCAGTCCACCTCATTGCACCCTATTCCTTTATTAAGCTAGTTATACCCAGTCCCAGGTCTCCACCGTGGTTCGGATTCCACGTTAAACTGTAGGTCCTTCATTTCATCTCACAATCACCCTACCATTACACATTAGCGTAAGTGCGTATAACCCGAACGGGTAGTAAGACGCGGTGCTAATAATAATAATAATAATAATATACCCAGTCCACCTCATTACACCCTATTCCTATATTAAGCTAGTTCTATCCAGTCCCCCTCATTATACCCTGTCCCTATCTTGTGCTAGTTCTATCCAGTCCACCTCACTACACCCTATCTTGATCTAGTTCTATCCAGTCCCCCTCACTACGACCTATCCCTATCCCAAGATAGTTCTATCCAGTCCCCCTCATTACACTCTATTCCTATCTTGATCTAGTTCTATAAAGTCCCCCTCACTACGACCTATCCCTATCCCAAAATAGTTCTATCCAGTCCACCTCATTACACCCTATTCCTATCTTGAGCTTGTTCTATCCAGTCCATCTGATTACACCCTATCTCTTTCAGATCCATTCTAATGTTATCCTCCCATCTGCGTCTAGATCTTCCCACTGGGTTTGCCAGTCAGTACCTTGAACAAGGTTCTAAATTCTTCCATTCTCACTACATGTCCTGCCCACCGTAATCTACGAGACTTGATTACTCTAACAATGTATTGTGATGAATACAGGATATATAACTCATCATTATATAACCTCCTCCACTCCCCAGTAACCTAAGCTCTTTTGGAACCAAATATCTTCCCCAGCATCTTGTTTTATAGCACCGATAGATTTGTTTTCGTCATATAAGTTAAGAGAATACGTTTCACATCCATAGAGAATAACATGTAACGCTATTGTTTTGTATATTCTGAGTTTTACATTCTTTGAAAGCAGGCAAGGGGTTAAATACCTTACTCACTGAATAATAGTATGCATTTCCCAACTGTATTCTTTTCCTAATCTCCATTCTAATATCACTATAGCTAGTTAAAACCGTTCTTAAATATTTAAACTCATTAACCTTGTCAAATTAATGATATGTTGTTCGCAATAATCTATAAATTATCGTCCCCAATCTCTGTTCTCTATGTTATCATATATTTAGTTTATTCAGAACTCACTTCTAAACGTATTTCCTTATTAGCCTCTAGTAACATTTCTGAATTTCTTGCAACAGCTTCCTTGTTATTACCTAACAAAGCTCTATCTGCTGCGTATCCTAATAGCTGTATTGTGTCGTTTAGAGGTGACCTGGCGGTCTAGGGGTAAGGTGTCAGACCTCTATGCTGGCGGCCAAGGTTCAATCCTCGGTCCCGGCAAAGATTTATCTGATTACCAAACCCTTCCTTCATCTCTGACAAGATATCTTGTGAATGTGAGGAATGCCAGGCCTCCACCGTGGTTCGGATTCCATGTTAAACTGTAGGTCCTCCATTTCATCTCACAATCACCCTACCATTACACATTAGCGTAAGTGCGTATAACCCGAACGGGTAGTAAGACG
>CABFOV010000902.1:0-23147 GCA_902141375.1 Timema poppense
AGATGTCTGCCGCGAGAGCTTCTTTCAACCCCCAACGTGTCCCCTTTGGCGATTTTCCTTCTTAAAAATAAATCGGTCAAGGTCGCTTTCACTGTAACTGGAAAAAATAAATTAAACTAATATCAAGAAGAGTTTTTAGAATTTTTTTATGTTTTTATTGTTAGTTTTTAAGGTCCATAAATACTAAAAAAAAAGTATTGTGTCCTTATTTTAGAAAGTGAGATCCAGTGACGCTTCGTTACGTCCTTCACTAAAACTCATAAATCCTGTTAAAATATACATGAAATATATGTTTTGCTTCAAGTTATTAGAAGTGTTCGATAATCTTAGTGTCCTTTTAAACATTTTTTTTTTATTGCGTTTAAGCCTTTAGGATGCATCATCATTGGGTCATCAATATTGCAGTTGATTTGATTCAGCTCTCTACATTTTCCTAACTTGGGCCAATTTAAAAAAATATATATGTATAGCTTATTCTGCCAACATCATTCGCTATTTGATGAATATATGCCATTCTCGGTTTCTTTTTTGAATGCAAACCTAAGCAAAAAAATTAATGCGATTGAAAAAGTAAGTCTACTAATGAACGCTTTAACCGACCGTCAAAGTTAACGAAGCCACCGTTTTATGTTGATTGGTTGAGAGATGATAACGAAGGGGAGGGGGTAAAGTAAGGAAATTATATCGGAACTAAGCAGACGTATCCACATTAATTGATCATAGCATGACGTAGTTATCCAGTTTAATCGTCTTTGATTAGTAATCAAGATTCGATTGGGATTAATCAATCATTGGTTCAATCTCCGGTAGAGATGATATGGGTTAGTCAGGATTACGTAGGGTTTCTGTAAAGCCTATGTAAATAAGTATTTCAACCCCCGGGTTTGGGGGATGACCATGGTAAATAGACAGTGAGCATCGTTAAATAATCAAACACACGCATAACCAAGATAAATAAGGTCTCGGGTTCGATTCCCGTGTCCAGCTAGTCATTTTTCAATTTTCAGAATACAATATAAATTTGTTTTAAAACTTGTATTTTTTTAAAGTGTGATCAAAAAAGTTTTTCTTTTCTTTAACAATTCAATTTTGTTGGGCAACTACTTAATATTTTATTTATTTAAAAGCTTTTGTTATAAAATTAATAATGTTAAGGAACTTTCTTAACATTCTCATTGTGATAAAAAAAACACTTTGATGTAAGTATAAGATAATTGAGGCTTTACTCATAGATAACTAATACCTAAATAAATTCGGAAGAATATTTTTATACGGCTAGGAAAATATTAGACAAGGTTATTATTTTATAACCAAAGTTTGGGTAGTAACTTACAGATAATAAAAAACTATTTCCAAACATAAAGTAAACTTTAAAAATTAATTAAAAACTTGCTCGAGAACCTTTTAGACTCCAAACAAAAAATGTCCAAACCCTAGTAGATGTTTCCCACTCTTCCTACATACAAATGCGCGTACATTTCCTCTATATCACTCCTCAACTCCAATAATTTAGGTAATATATTTGTCTAGGCCTTACGGGTAGAAAGACGTGGAGCATGAGCGAATAGACCTTGTGTTTAACGTGTGTGTGTGTGTGTGTGTGTGTGTATGTATGTGTGTGTGTATATATATATATATACATATACACTGGTATCCGGAAACGTACCGTTTACGCGTTGCAGACTGGAACTGTATAGACAAAAACAAATGATATAGCGTTGTAGCTGTCACGTAATTATCAAGTGAGGTAACTCGACCAATGTAACGACCATTCTAAACTCTTTTTATTTTTGCTAAAATTCCCTTATCTCACTCAACATTTAGTCACAGTATAGGCTTATCACAAATTATTGATTACGCTAACATGGTGTTAATCTGAGAAAAAGCACGTTCTAACGCTACGTATGCTCGTCAGATTTATGCAGACCTTTTCCCAAATCGTCCAACTCCATCTTATAGGGTTCCATTAACAGTCAAATAAATGGAAGTAGTCATGTAGTATCGAAAAGTATCGATACTGTACTAACTAAAAGTATCGGAAGAAAAATATCGATATCGTACTAGTATCGAAAGAAAAGTATTGATACTGTGCTCATTAAAAGTGTATGAAGAAAAATATCGGAATCGAAATTTTAATCTGGATTTATTTTTATCTAATAGTCCTAATAATAATGGTTTAAACTTTTGCATTATAATAATTGTATTTTAATATTTATTAAAACACTGAAAATTGTAATGATTGAACCATATATATTATATCGCGTCTATGTTGTGTGTTGGAACCATGTGTTATGATAAGCTAAAAAGATTTAATGCTAGAGTTTCTTCTTGCTTGTCACACAGAAAATGAGTGAGAACTGAGAAATATTGTCGTTATTTGCTCTTCCTCCACAGTCCACCCTAGTAAATATTTAATCCCAGCATGAGTGAGGATAGCAAAAATAAGTTGTTTCTTTCGATACCAATCCGATACTAGAGTATGAGTACTATTATAAGTAAATATATCGGGGAAAAAAGTATCACGTAAAAAAGTTCTAGTGTCGAAAGGAAAATATCGATATTAGTAAAGTATCGATACTCTTTTCACATCCCTAATTGAAAGTGTAATGAGTGTCTGGCATGTTTTGCATTAACAACAAAGTGTTCAGTCAATGAGCTCAGCTGATTTTTCTGCAACAAAATAACTTTTCTCGCGGTTTTGTGTAACTTTACCTGTTCTAAACTGAATTTCCACGACTTGTTTTGTTTACCGTTGAAGCTTTCTTCATCAGGGAAGGCATTTTCATCCCAGTAACAACAGTGTTTTGGACGAAGGAGAACCCTACTACCATTCGCTCCACTAGATTGATTCCAACAGCAGTTCAGGATTTACGTGTGGCCGGGTATTTTGGACGATCGTTTAATTGGTCCGTATCTCCTTCCAGCTCACCTCACCGGCCCCGTTTATTTGATATTACTGGAAGAAGTATTGTCATAATCGTTGGTAGATGTACCATTATGTATCGGACAACAGATGTGGCCGTGTGTCACCACACATTTCACTCACCGTCAGAGAATACATTATCCGATTATTTGGGGACATTGAGGATTATGAGTTGAGAAGGACCGCTAGAATGGCCTCCACTCTTGCCGGACTTAGCTCCACTAGATTCTTTTTTTTTTTTTCTGTGGAGGCCCTCATGAAAAGCCTGGTTTACGAAACCCCTATAGAAACTGAAGAAGATTTACTAGATGGCATTCTCCACTCAGGGCGATACATCCAATTGAGGCCTCACATTTTTATAAGATTAGACCTGAACATTCTTCGCAGGTGCAATGCTTGCGTTGCAGATGGTGGATGTCACTTTGAGCCATTATTGTAGCCATCTGATGTGGCATTTATACATATTTTTGTATGCAATGTAAGTTAATAAAGGATTATGAGAATTATTCCTTTTAGCCGCCTCAGTGGCGTAGTTGGCTAACGCGCTTGTCGTGTTGAGCTTAACCGCTGAGGACGGGGAGATCGAGGTTCGAATCTCGGTCGGGTGAACTGGGGGTGGTTTTTCCTAAATGGTTTTCCACTCTCCCTCCACGCAAATTCGGGTTCATTTCCTCTAATTCAACCTTCCCAATTCCTAATCCATTAGAGAAATTAGTACTTAAAAAGCGTATAACCCGAACGGATAGTAAGATGCGGTGCTAAATATTATCATTATTATTCCTTTTACTGAACACACTAACAATTCCAGTCTACAACGCGCAAACGATAAGTTTCGAAACACAATTTCCTTATTCAAGGTTGTTCTACTTTGGAGCCTCTACTTACCCTATAAGTTTCTAACATGTATTCATCTACACCCTGTATATATACTAGGACTCTTAACTGGGCAACTGTCCAAATAAAACTAATTGTGCAAATGACCCCAGTCACTGCATCTCATTAAGTTATAAACGACCAAATAAAAGTTTTGAGCCACGATAATTACGTAGTAATATTAAGCGTACAATTTTACTGCTACAGCGATGAAGCGCTAAAGTTTAAAATAAAAGTTATACTAGCGGAGTTAATTTGAGGTTCGAATGTAGTACATAAATAAAAATATTCTTGTAAAGACGAATTTCCTGACGTTTTAATGTGTATATCAGGAATAGGAATTAAATTACTTGAGCTCTCGGTAAACCTGCTAATGGGTTGTTTTTTTACAGTGTGTTTTCATTAGTAGGGGGTGAAGGGGAGGTCAGGTGCGCATGATTACCACCTAATTACCGTCCTCCAAAACAGATGTGTGAGCATCTAGAGAGGGACAGGATGTGGATATAATCGGTGCAATTAGTACACATACGACTATTTCAAATCAGCCGCTGCCACGGGTACATTTGAATGGTTAAAAAAAAAACAGAGAATGGAAACCATTTGAATTAAATCGTCTGTGAACATAAACATACAAGCTTTCTGTGATTTGTAAAAGTAAATATTGATTACTTTTAACTTTATTAAAGATGTATTCAATACATATTTATTCCAATCAGTTAAATGTTCAACTCAGAGGTTACTAGCGACCTATCCAGTGGAACGAATGTAATGTATATGTATATTTAGCACCGCGTCTTACT
This sequence comes from Timema poppense, assembly GCA_902141375.1. Lineage (NCBI taxonomy): Eukaryota > Metazoa > Arthropoda > Insecta > Phasmatodea > Timematidae > Timema > Timema poppense. The sequence goes on from CABFOV010000902.1 coordinate 4,597, forward strand.
ACCCGTTCGGGTTATACGCTTTAAGTACTAATAATTACGCTAATAGATTAGGAATTGGGAAGGTTGAATTAGAGGAAGTGAACCCGCATTTGCGTGGAGGGAGAGTGGAAAACCATTTAGGAAAAACCACCTCCAGTTCACCCGACCGAGATTCGAACCTCGATCTCCCCGTCCTCAGCAGTCGAGCTCAACACGACTAGCGCGTTAGCCAACTACGCCACCGAGGCGGGTCAACGAATGTAATGAAGCGGGCTATAATCGCCGAGGGAACTGCATGGTTACTATTGGGAAACAGAGTTGTCATTCTCTCGTTTTCGTGTGGTCAATCTCCCCTCAAATATAAGACAAGTTTCGCAACACTGGTCAGTCGAGGTTGCCAGTAGTTCCTTCTTACCCCAGCACACCACCATTCAGACATAACTGAGAGCGAGAAGATTTGGCAACAGTTGACTGAGAGTAGATAACAGCTTTTCTCCATAAAATAGTTTCCCACTATACCTCTACGTAGATGTGGGTGCATTTCTTATAATTTTCTGCCATCCTCACCCCTACTCCATTGGTGTAGACTTATTAAATGTGGATATCCCGGACATGCGGTGCAGAAGACAAACCAAAATCGACGTAAGCTACAAAGTAAGTATGAAGAGAAATGCTTAAAGAAAACGTACCTTGATCAGCGAGAAAAGAGGATTGAATAGAATCATTAAAAACACATGGCTAAAACCAAGGCTAGGAATCAAACCCCGTTCTCCTCATCAACAACCACCACGTATAAGATGAGCCTAACGCCATACACAACATGGTCCCAAATGTGTTCTTATTTTTATTACAAGTAGTACTACAAACAGTGCTAGTGTAATGAGTATTAGTGACACAAATTGAAACGTAATTCTAGTTTGTAAACAAGATACAAAGTATTTAGTACTAAACACATTTAAAGCTAACAAGCATAATACCAAATTTTGCCAAGATTTGAACCCAGGAATTTGGAACTCGTACACAGTTTCACACCGTCTAATTTAATCTGAGTGATAATGCACTTTTCTCAAGTAATTAATGCTTTGGCTCTCAACATGAGTGTGATTAAAAACTTGTCCATACTTGTCATTGATATAATTAATAATTTAGAGATAGAAATGTTCGCAAAAGTGTGGATAGCAGCGTTTCTATATCTATGAGCTTACGATCAGATCTTTGATCTAAAGGGTTAATGTTGTATCTCTCCCCTACGCTTTTTTTTACAAATATTAATAAAATCAAAGTTTGTGGCTTCGCAGTTTAAACGCTAAAGATGTTTTATTAACGAATTGGTTTCAATATCAAATTTGATAAGATAATTTACCATATATCTCGTTTAATTATTTTTTAATTTCTTTGTGATATTTAACTTGCACTTTATTAACCGGCCAATTATATCGGCATTCAAGAGTGTCTTTGAGCGAGAGTGAAAGGACCAACCAATTTTGCCAGGAAAGGTATTTTCAGACGCGTTTTAAGGTTATTTTACATGCCACAATTGACATGGAACCGATGGCTCAACCTCCCCTTCGAAGGAAGTTGTGCTACGGATTTTTATCACTCAATAAAAACCTGTCGACCTCAGCTGGGTTTGAACCCACTAAGCTCGTGTCCTTGCTGAAGTAAGCAATTTACCCCAAAACCACAAAGATAGACTCCTCGTTTAAATTATAGGCTCTGAAATAAGTTAAAACAGTTTTTACAAACCCACATTTTGGTGTGTTTTTTGTTAGAATTTTATAATAAATTGGCTCTGGCATTGCTTAAAATATTATTAAAGTTGTAAGTAAAATCAACAAAAAAACAACCCACAGCCGACTTCGGCCATTAATTAAGATTTAAAAAAACAAGTCTGGCTGAAACGTCTATTTCCACATGATAAATGAACCGTGTCTAAACACTACGCGTTACATAATTTACTAGTCAAACCCATGCGCTGAGAAATGTTTAACGATGAAACTATCAAGAAGAATATACATTTTAATTTCAAGAAATGTCATGAAAAATGTGTCTTTGAGAACATATGGTGAAAATATTGTTATTAATAAAGGCGAACATTTAACAAAAGAGTAAATCTGCACTGCATCGAAAACATGACAGGAAACATGTTCTTAAAATGAACCAGTAATTGTAGACATCAAGAAGAAACCTCCTTTTAATTTAAGACTTAGGGTCAGTTTCATAGTCAAATTTAGTACGCCTCAAGTGCGGCGCTACACTAAATACAAGACGACACCTACCTAAACTCGAATGGAATGGGCCAGTTTCCTATGCGAGAACGGCCCATTCCATTCGATTTCATGTAGGTGTCGTCTTGTATTTAGTGTAGCACCACACTTGAGGCGTACTAAATTTGACTATGAAACTGGCCCTAAATGGAACAAGAGGAAACCTGCTTTCATAGTATTATTAATTTAATAAGAGGGAAATCTATCCTCAGTAAAAAATGTTTCTAAGAATAAACATGTTCTTGATAAAATATAGAACATAACAAAGGCACGATTGTTTTGATTTTTTTTACCACCACATATTTCAACAAACTAAGGTTTTTAAATCTTTTTTTAATTGCGCTAATGAGGTTATAATGAGAAAAATAAAATCATAAGGAAATGTACCCGAATTTTCGTGTATGGGAAGTGGAAATACCATTTAGAAAAAGAAAACTCCCGAGTACAAACAAATGATATTCTAAACCCGATTTTCCCCATCACCAGTAAATATCCCGCTCTGGAGGTAAATATTTTTTTTAAAGCTGTGAATCAATTAAATGAATGTATATTATCAGGAAACCGCAGTTTCAAATATTTTTTATAAGGCTTCATTGGAAAAATATTCTGAAGGCTGTGCTTTTGCTCAAATTTAACATTGTACTTTCTTGTGACAAGTTTTACTAAGTAATTAAACAAAACCCTGATTTATTGGAGAGAATCCACTCATCTGATAAATACGGAGTGTAGAAACCTTGTACAGGTTGAAATTCTTTTCCGCAAAGTGATAACGTTTTTCAATGTGTATATAAATTATTATTATTATAGTAATTGGTTAGTTCTTATGCCTTGTATAATTTATACATTTTGTTATTTCATATCTTAATTCCTGGCATCCAGGATGACTTGAAAGAGATAGTCTAGTCTTATGTTTCGAATTTTGGTGGGGTAGGACCCTCCAGTATGACTTTTTCCCCAGCACCCAATCCACAAAATGTTTCTAAAAGTCCCAGTTTCACAACTGAGAAATATGTTCATCTAAGATTCTAAGGAATCACGTAACAAGATGATGCCTTTAAATATGGAAAACACACAATTTAACAAGAGCAAAATTATCCATAAGAAACGAATTCAACTGTAAACATTTTATTAACAAAATATAAGAACGAAACTTCATGGCGTCAATCCGAAAACGATTCATACCAACATAGTGGCCGCCATCTGTTGTCGAAGATAGTGTCAACTTCTTCCAGTAGAGGGTGTCAAGTTGTCAGCACAAAGAACCCTCCAACCGTTAATCTCAGTTTTCTAGACCTGAGCCGCAAATTTTTCACCACAGTAGTTCCTTATTTGTTCTCGCGAATCTGAGATGACCACGTTTCCAAAAATATATAATTTAATTGATATTTAGCCCTCTGCCTGTTTTAAGATAAAATTTTCAAAATACACTAGTTTTACTTTCTCTCGACACCTCGGGGAGAAAGTTTTATGATCGAAAAAAATAATCAAACTCGGGATTTTGATAAATGTCGATGTTTCATAGCCCTCTGAAACCAACAAAAAAAATTATTTTCGCAATGTCGTCTGTCTGTCTATACGTTAGGCTAGAGCCGAAACTATTTTATCGATTGGCCTCAAACTTTGTATCTAGGTTTTTCATAAGGTCCCCCCGATGGGTTTTTGGAATTAGATATCCAACCCTAAAATTTAGGGTAGGTTACTGAAGGCCAAAAAGAGACAAAAATCGATTTTCTCGAAACTGTAACGATTTTGATTTAATTTTATATCTTGACGTTTATCATAATAAACAAGATTTAAACTCTAATTTTCTCATGAAAATTACTTTAAGGGTACTTTACATAAGATACATTTTCCAATGTTCATCATTTCTCCACAATTATTTGAGATACAAATTAACATATAATTTTGAAATTGTAATACTATTAAAGAAATAATCTTTTATTTGAGATATATTTTTATAGAACCAATAGTTCCTGAGCTTTAAGGAAATATGTAAATACTTTTAAATTCAGGTTTTTGAAAATGAATTTGATTCTTATGCTATTTGGTGGACAAATATATTTCTTATTTCTCAATTTTTCTGTAACAGTGTTTCTAGTATCTAATGTCATAGTAAGTAAGTAACAGTGTATATTATTCCGTGATCCTTAGTTTATTGTTTATACAACAATTTATATCTCAATTATTTAGTTTCTTAATATTACTTGAGTTTTTAGTAAATATATATTTTAAGATAAAAAGGGAGAAAGCCTGTGCGGTGCACCATTACCATTTATTTTGTATTCTATTGATATCAAACTGTATGTTTGCTTATGCTATATAAGGCCTTTTTGACATCTTTTAGCTTTAGTTTGCTGTAGACCATATATTTAAATAACAAATTACTATTTAAATACTTCGAGGCAACTGAAGTTTTGCAATAAGTTTCAACGCCTCAGAAGGCGGTTTACTTAATAGAGAACAGCAATTAGGAACTCATTTTATCTTTCTCAAAAGACAATCCTATTTAAGAAAAGGAACTATTGTTAGTAAGAGAAGAAAACATTACTGTACAACTATAAACTTGTTTAAAAGAGAATACATTTTTCTAGAATTATTATTATTATTATTATTAGCACCGTGTCTTACTAACCATTCGGTTTATACGCACTTACGCTAATGTTTAATGATAGGGTTATTGTAAGATGAAAAGAATGACCTACAGTTTAACGTGGGATCAGAACCACGGTGGGGGCCTGGCATTCTCCACATCCACAAGTTGTGATTAATACACGTCTTGTCAAAGTTGAAGGAAGGGTTTAGCAATCAGATAAATCTGTGCCTGGACCGAGTATTGAACCCCGGCCCCCAGCACAGGAGTCCGACACCTTACCCTTAGACCGCCTGGTCACCTTTTTGCTAGAAGAAGCTACTGGCTTTTAGCAACGGAAAGTGGTGGGGAGGATGCCAACGTTTCTTCGGATCTTGGAAGGTCCTTCTCTAAAGCAATTACTAAGACAATGCCCAATACACACGCGATATATTTTCATTATAAATTCAATAATGAAATAATGATGGAAACTCTCACAAAATAAACTACAAAGTAATCAATTCGAAATATGAGACGCATATTCAAACGATCATTGTTTTCATTCTTGTTTCGATAGTTATTTATGGTCAACGTCTTAAGTAAGATTCCTTTCGGAAACTGGTGCTTGCATGTACATATCAATTTTTCAATAAATTTATTTTGAAATAATTTGATTTTTTTCGTAAGTTAGGGATATTACTTTAAAAATTATTTAATCAATACACTTTATCTCAAACTATTTTTCAAAATAAAGGGTTTTTTTTAATTCTAATTTTTTTTAAATTATAGGAAAATAATTCTTAAGCTTGTTAACATAAGAATTCTGGTTATCCTTCTACGCAAGCGTGTGTAGGCTATCTAAACATCGCTATCGCCAAATTACGCACCAGTTACCTAACAGCTAATCATTCACACGGTTATAGTCTATTTTTACTGAATTCAGCACTAATTTAAAGCTTGGCAGTAATAACTTGGTGTTGGTGACAGACGTGGAACCAAGGACCGGGTGGTGGAGGCAGAGCGGGGATGTCTTGGCATCCTCCACCCCACTGAAATTACAACTAATTCTACATATAATTAAAGTTCACAACTTCAATCCAGTAGATGAGAAATAATCTTTACTTAAAAGGAGGGTCAATCCAAGGGTTATTATCGTGAGAGAAAAAAATCTATTAATCAGTATTAAAATTAATTATCAGTGCGTTATCTTTATTTATTATAAGCTATACTACATGCAACGTAAATGGTCGTTCGTCTGAGTCAGAGTATTCTAAGGTATTGTTTGTCTGCAGCAGTCAGCTATTTTCTCAAGACAGTTCAATATAAGTTTTTAGAAGTAGATTAATCGTGAATGATCGATTGTCCCCCTCCACACCCTCCCTCTAAAATTGAATCCTAGTCACGTGGCTGATTGGTGTCACGCTGGCCAAGGTGTGACTAATATACTAAATAATAGTTATATCAACAGTAGATCTTGCTCCCTCAACGTAGTTAAGGAATTTGGATACATTTCTATTTGGATTTCAAGTTGAAATAAACCCTATAATTTCTCCTTGAATTTGAAGTGAATATGTTTGCCCTGTGATCAAATAAGGCAGAAAAAACAAAACAATACTATATTCAATAGTATTTATATTCATAAAGAATAACCATTGTCCACGTGATTTGTGACGTCGGTCTCGAAATACACGTCAAAATTCAAATATGCCCAAGGTGCTCGATCCACTGCTTCGGGTTTTAAATTCGCATCACTCTAACTGAGCTATTAGTACGCGAAACACTTTTTGAACGGTCGCCATCTTAAAACAGATAACCAGATTCTAAATATATATATTAGTTTCACTATGTTTGAATGACATATATATAAACGTCATTCAAACATAGTGAAAATAATGCTCCTGCCCAATTTTATTCGAAATTAAGGGATTAATCGCTGAGCAAACACCCAAACGAGATTCCATATGTTCAAGTTAAAAGAGGACCTCACTCAGTTTGGAAAATTAAAGCTTTGAAAGAAAGAAAAATCTAGCATTATGTTACTAAAAAACTTGAATGTAGCATGTTTTAATTCAATATAGGCAGTTTAATCTCTCTCATATATATATATATATAAATAATTTACATCTAAATATACATTATAAGCAAAAAACCCAAGGTATTTTTAATTTAAAAGAATATCCTAGTAGATATTCTTGATTTTTAGTTCAAACGCTTAGGCCTACTCATAAATTAAGACAAACCAAATTTCTCAAGTGTCCAGAACTGTCTATAGATACAGTAAAATTGAACCTGTGCGACCCTTTTTTTAAATGCTATTATATTTTCATACATACCCCCACTAATCCCACCCTTCCATTCACAATGAAATTAAACTAAAATAAACGTTTTGAAGATAAAATATTACTATGTAAATAAAACAAATACAAGTGAGAAATAATATAACTTTTTTTTTCTAAGGACAGAATAATTACTCTAATTTATACTTAATTTGATTAAATCTTCCTCCAAGTTAATTTAATCCATTGTAAAATAACATGCAAGAATATTTTATTCTCTAATTGGGTTAAAGATGATTTAAGATTATGAAATATAATAATAATAATAATTATTATTATTATTATTAGCACCGCGTCTTACTACCCGTTCGGGTTATACGCACTTACGCTAATGTGTAATGGTAGGGTGATTGTGAGATGAAATGGAGGACCTACAGTTTAACGTGGAATCCAAACCACGGTGGAGACCTGGCATTCCCAAAAATAGAAATAAATTTATAAATTGTGCCATATTATAATGAATTTAAAATGTATTAATTTAAACTATTAAATTGAATAATTAATTAACATATAAACCAATTAAAATATATTTCATCAAACTAAACATAGACAACTATTTTTGCTTGTTACTGTCAACAATTTTATATCGTCAAAATGTTGGAAAATATTTCTATCAATACGACACAAATTTACTGTCAAGACTAATCATTTTAAAGTCCTGTTGAAACCCATACCTGACAGCTTTAATTAAAAACTGAATACTATTTGTAATTGTAGACAATGGGATATTGATTAGTGAGGTAGAATACGGCTTACACACATTGGTGGGATAAATGGAAAGCTTGTATCAGCTTGTGTGTCAGGAATGTCAGTTTTGTAAAAACTCTACTAGCAGACTGTACTATAATATTCTCATTACTTAGGGTGTAGTCAGTACAGTATTTCACCTGCGTTGGTGGTCATTAGGTTTAAGGCATCAGTATTTTAAAGGAAATGGTTGCCATTGATTAAGAGGTTGGTCATAGTTCGATTCTTGGCCTGGCATATTGAAGGGGGCTATAACCTGTGATTGACCTATCATGTTATTTGTATTCTTTTAAAACACAATTTTTCATCTCTACCTCTTTCACTCTAGACGTTGATAATAATGGTGTTAAAATAGTAATATATTATATAACATACACTGTATATATTTGCATTTAATGTGGAAATACTATATATCATAATATACACCATATTTTACTAAATACTATTTTCACATTAATTAACTTCTTTAAATTATTAATGTATTTCTTTGGAAGTAGATTTATTATTAAAGATGTTTATCTCTGAAATATACTCTCAAATTTGATTGAGTCCAGTTGTACAGTTGTACAGTTTATCTATATGACTATATATAAAATAGTGAATACGGGTACACAGATTGTAGTTTAATTTTCTTTGTTTTTTTTCACTGCGTCTTATTAGCCGTTCGGCTTATAGACATACATATAGATCACGCTAATATGCTGTAGACTAAGAAGTTAGAAATGTATCTAAGATTTTCAAAGAGGTAAACTTGGAAGATTTACCACTCTCATTACACTCGAGCAGGATTCAAACCCCGATCAACATATGAAAATATTACAATCGCCGATGAGCTGTTTTACATAATATCAGGTTTATATTTTCATAATGGTTGGGTGTTGATTTTATATCTTGATAAACAAGAATATAAACTTAAAACAAAACAAAAAATACGGTAAAACTAAGATACTAGAGAAGTGAGGGTATAAATGAATAATTAATGATTTTGGAAACGAATTAATTAATAGCTAAATACATTAAAAAAACTCCTTTCACGCTTAGTAAATTAAGTCGCACGCTAATAACTCTCGATTTAACTCTTCTTTAGATACTATATAATTCTTGGTCACTTACGACCAACAAAGGGACACTTGAAGGACCCCACCCGCTTATGAGCGACAAGTAAATCAAGTCCCTAATGAGGGTGTTATTTGATCAATACTATTGAAAGCAGATAATCAAATAATGATGTTGTTGCGTTTATGCCCGTTATAGCTTATGTTTGGCACCGGACCGACAAAATAAACGGAGGAGAGCAGTGTGGGTTTACTTAATATAAAACATGGACACGTATGGTATACTATGACTTGAATCTCACACTACCAACATCTGGCAGATAAAATATATTATAACATCTTGGTAAAATACAAAGTATAAAATTATTTTTTTAAATAAGCTAAATAAAAAATTAATATTATAGACAGTTCGATTATTTCATGAGACTAGCAACATAAAAAGTTTAGTGTAAAATATAAAATAATACATAACAGAATTGTGTGCGTTGACACGACTGATACATGCTTTACGCATCTCGACGACAGATCGGACTATACGAAACTTACGCAGGTATTTTTTACCTACAGGTCTTACTACCCTTTAGGGTTGTACAATTATGTTCTTCTTAGGCTAATTGTTTTAGGGCCAAGGAAGGGTATATTTATAGGAAGTGTACCTGCATTTGCGTGGTGGAAGAGTTAAAACCCATTTTGGAAAAGTACCTTCAATACACCCGACCGAGATTCGAACCTTGATCTCCCCGTCATTGGCAGTCTAGTCAACTGTGATAGCAGCGCCTTAGATCATGCGGCCACCGAAGCGGTTTACATAGATTTTAATGTGCAGGAATTTTAAATGCTTATTTTAAATGAACCAGAATTTTCCTGGATAAAAGATGGTAAGGCCACAGTAAAAGTAACCCCGACCACTTTACTACACATCACTCGGTTGGAATTTGAATCGAACACGGACCTTCCGAATCGGAAATAAGCATGCTAGTTAAACCACGGTGACGGCCCTGAGCCATCCCTGTCTCTAATCGGTGATGTTCTATTCCACTTACAATAGTGTTTTGTTATTAAAGTCCGTATTACCAGAACATTCCTTATCAAGTATAGTTGACAAAGAATCTCTGCATGTAATGCTAGGAACGATTTTTCTATACTTATATTCACTTTGGTTTTCAGAATATCTAGTCAAAGTAAAGCGGGTTCATTTAATATAAACCCTCCTTCTCCTAACCCTTATAAGGCTAAAATTTTAAAACCTTAACTTCTGAACTATTTTAGTAGTTTTAGATAATTTTAGAAACTAAAACAAAATAACCTTTCTTTAATGTTATTTGAATTCAGCTGTTGTATTAATCCCTTAATAATCCTAATTTTGAACAAGTTGACCGAGGAAAGAAATATTAGTTTCACTTTTTGGGTGTATTACTTTTAGCACCCCCAAAAGATACTTACTCAAAACCGCAAGTAATTTTAGTAATATTCCAAATGTATATCACTACACAAATTAAATATATCCTAAAATTCTAATTAGGAAAAAAATTCAAAAATTAATGGCTTCAATATGCCTCGTGCGAACTAAGCCATATTCTTATTGAGATTATTTTTAGTTTCTACTTTTGAAAAAAGAGAAAAATCATTAAAATGATAGATTAGGTTTGCTTAAAAACTATCAATTTTTAAACTGAATTTTTTTATTTATTTAGAAGTTTGATCAGACAAGTAAATATCAACCGATAAAATTGCATTCAAGTTTTACTTGACTGGTTATTTTAAATTAACTAGAAAATACATTTAGATTAAAACAAACTTGTTTCAGCCTTTCAATAAAATGAATTATGTATAAAAATAAAACAAGGAGAGATAATAAATTAATAATATAATAACCCGCCTCGGTGGCGTAGTTGGCTAACGCGCTAGTCGTGTTTAGCTCGACTGCTGAGGACGGGGAGATCAAGGTTCGAATCTCGGTCGGATGAACTGGGGGTGGTTTTTCCTAAATGGTTTTCCACTCCCCCTCCACGCAAATGCGGGTTCACTTCCTCTAATTCAACCTTCCCAATTCCTAATCCATTAGAGTACTTAGTACTTAAAGCGTATAACCCGAACGGGTAGTAAGACGCGGTGCTAGATAATAATAAATAATAATAATAATAGTATAATAGTATGTATGGCTTTCCAGACCGACCGTACTAAACTATAAGTGTGATGTTATGTCTGATTTCCAAGCCCAAGTGAGAATTTTATAGAGTAAATTACCTTTTCAGAAATAATGGAAACACTTTAATAACATTATCCTGGAAATAATTTAAAAGCTAACCCGTATTATATTAAGTAATACTTTTGTCTCCCCGTGCGCTCAACATATAAAAGTGTAAATTTAATTTTCCTAATTTAAAGAAGTTTCAATAATGTAAGCGAGGCTGTTTCTTACACACAAAAAGTGTCTATAGTAAATTATTTCCATTATTAAATAAACTTCTTTGTAATACTTAGTGATTGCAGTTGAGCCTCAATTAAATTCTAAAGCGAACCGTTTCTAGGGTAAAGCTTAGAACTGATGGGGGAAATTAATCAAAATAATGTGGGTTGTCTATTTTCGTTTAAGAAAGTTCCATCTCCATAACAGGGAAGACAAATTTATTCTTCTAACATTATTTTCAAAAATGTAAATAGTCAACTATAAATAAATAAAAAATGCCGCTGCGTCTGATTTACTTTATTTATTTTGTATGTAGACTATATTCACTCCCAAAGTCTTCAAAGAACGTTTGAATTGATTTAAATTGCCTCTGCTTTAAGAGAAGGCAACCAGCCCCCTCAGCTAATGGTTGAAATGCTAAGATATTATCATGTATCTCTCTTTTTCCTATATTTATATCACTGTGGTCCCTTTTAAAGAGATGCACTACCACAACATTCTTTTTAATGTACCGAAAACACAAAATATACATTTACTGGTATTTTATTATAAGTTTATTAGCTACCCCATTTCACGATCTGTTCGGACTATACGAAAATGAATTAATTACTATATTATTATAGTTATCAGTAAGGTTTAATTTAGAGGAAATGTTATCGAAAAGAAACCTGAAATTTATGTATAAAAAACCTTTATGGAAAAACCGGTAGACCCAATTCGTGATTGCTCATAAAAATTCAGCGTAGAGAGTAACAAGGAACCATCCCACTTCCTCAACAGAATTTGAGCAAATAAAATCTTAGATAAGCTATTTCACAACCTACGTAAAGAGGGGGGTAGTGAGGTTGAGTAGAGTGGATATGTATGTATGTATATATATATGTGTGTATATACATATATATGTATATATGTATTTATGTGACAAAGTTTAATGCGGTAATCGTAAGCCCTTCTTTGTATATTGAGTCTGTTAGTTAAGGTATACAACTACAGATAAGGGTGCCTTTCCCACTAAGGCATAAACGTGCGTATCCTGTAATTATTCTACTATTCTCACCTTTCATTAAGGCCATATATATACTTATTAGGCATATATAAGCCTATATATACCTAATAAGTACCCGAGTGAGTAACTCATAGTTGTAAGCTAAAAGATAGTACTGTAAGCATGTTTTCATGAAATTAGTTTCTTTTTCCATATTTTTTAGTTAACTATTTTATTTTATTTATATAGTAGTTAAATATTTCATTTTATAATAGTACACATTCATTAACTAGTGAAGACATATTTTTATTTAAATAGACAAAATGAGGGGTGAATTTAAAGATAATGTAAGATATCCACCTGAAGAGGGGATATGTACAGTCCAATTTTAATAGGAAGGGCCATTTAAAATACATTTTTATTGTGGTAAACATCGATACTACATTATTAATGTAATTTTATAGGTTTTGATAATATCTACCAAAATGAAAGCTACAGAGAATATGGCCTAAATTATGAATACTTTAAAGTGGATATAGTAACTCTTCTAGCTGTCAGATAAGGCCCATCCTATGAAAATATGACTGTAAATAACGTGTAGTCTCCCACCCCCACCCTCTTTTCGCTCAGTGTACCCAGTCTAGGATTGAAAAACGGCCTCCTGGAATTGAGCCAAGAACGGGACCCACTAATTAATTATTTGTCTGAAAAAAAATATTTATCGCTCCTGTTTTCACCACGTCTTACTCTCCGTCCGGGTCATCCAAGTGTACTCACATTTATGGGGCAAGTAGGAGAAAGTTGGAGCATAAATGAAATGTACCCATGCATTCTAGAATAAGTGAGAAACAATTAAGAAAAACTTAACACTAAGTCTACTAAGTCTATCGGTGACCTGGCGGTCTAGGGGGTAAGGTGTCAGACTTATGTGCTGGCGGCCGGGGTTCAATCCTCAGTCCCGGCACATATTTATCTGATTACCAAACCCTTCCTTCACCTCTGACAAGGCATCTTGTGAATGTTGGGAATGCCAGGCCTCCACCGTGGTTCGGATCCCACGTTAAGCTGTAGGTCCTTCATTTCATCTCACAATCACCCTACCATTACATATTAGCGTAAGTGCGTATAACCCGATAGGGTAGTAATACGCGGTGCTAATAATAATAATAATAATAATAATAATAATAATAATACTAAGTCTATCACAGAAAGAGCAGAATAAAATATTTTGACGCCTTAGTTCGCGTGTCTACCGATGCGAATCCTTAAAGAAAATATACCCGTTTGGGATAACAACAAATATACCGACATAACTGTACTCAAAATATCAAGTCCATCCAATCTATCTCAACTTTAAATAAATTACTTTAAATAAAGTTTTCGAATCGGGTTTCTATTTCCTCCCGTTGTTTTACAGCCCCGTTCTAAGCCTTGTTCTTTATTGCCTGTGTCGGTGGCTCGGTCATCCAGGGGACGTGGAGGGAGGGGGTGACTTGGTAGAGTGGGCAGGAGGGGGCGAAGGGGTGGGATCAATACATTTATTGGTGTGTCGTGGAGACGGGGAGTCTGGATGCAGATTGTCCGCCGTCTCCGTAAATAGGGGTGGATATTTTGGGGTAAAGGAGTTGGGGTCTCACATTATGATACAGGTCACGTGCTTTGTATAAATCAACGAGGGAACAGTTTCACTTACATTTACATTAACGAAAATATTGCGTGAGAGATTAAAAGGGGGGAGGGGGAGTAAAGAGAGGAAGATGAAGCATCCTAGCACTTACTACAAAACTTTTTTTTTTAAATTGTGTAAATAACGCTAAATTGTTCTATTCTGTGATTTGAAGGTAAATTAATGCTTCAATTTTATCAAACTATTGTAATGTTTAATTTGAGGCCACAATTTAAAATTTACAAGAAATCCTACGAACATTATTTGATAACTTATTATCTATCATATACATTAATGATTGTAACAATAGCAAGGGGCGGCTGAACGAAGCAATGGTGGCTATGTACCGAAGAAACTAGAGTCTAAAGATATTGTTTCGTCTCCACGAGAGAACAAATGAAGGAATATCGTAAACCCGGTATTCTTGTACAATTCGGAGACTTGGAGCGCAACCAAGGAGGTTTAGGGATACACTGAAGGCCTTTGAAGGGAAGGTCAAGGAAAAAGTATAGAGTCTAGTAAGAGAGGAAGACTGATATGAAAAGAGGAAGAGCCAGAATTAATGAAGCAACCGTATATAATTTAAAAAAAAATAGATCAAACAGGACTAAATGGTTGGGTCGTGTAGTCTGATTGCAAGCGGAAAGAGGTCAGAGAGCTGCCATGGGCGGCATGGCTCGTCGCACTCGGAAGAACTGTGTGGCGACCCAGAACAAGATGGAATGACGGTGTGGTCAGAGGTCTCAAGGGGCTGGGTTTGGAGGAGAAGGTTCAGGACAGAACGTGGCGGCGGTAGCTTTTGCGGTCACCGAGCGGTGTTCAAGGTCTTTGATCACCGTAAATCAATCAATCAATCAAATGTAAGAAATAGTCCCGATTTAGTCTAGGCTACTGTACTTGCTACTAGGTGTTCTAACCTTGATTCAAAAATAAATGCACGATTTAAAGAAGTCCGTTATAACAGGTCCTTTTCCCTGTTATCATCTCAAAGTAAATAGTAGGATTTTAGTAGAAAAAACCCGACCTTTCACGACGGGCTTTCCACCAAAATCAGACTATAATCTATATCATAATAATATGATCCTTGTACATAGAAAGTATATTATAAATACTTCATCAATAAAATAAATTCAGTAATGTTTTGCTTTATCAGTTAGGTGCACAGCTACATTAAAAAAAGTTTATAATTTTTGGCCGAAAATCAAACAAAAAAAACAAGGGAAGTATATATTTTTTAATCAAATTAAAAAAAGTTGCTCAATTGATAGCCACCTATTAAGTATTTTAAAATGTAGTGTCAATTTTGTATCTTTCGCATATGTCGTTTCTAATAAATTCAAATTTCCGTTTTTCTAGCCTAGCCTGTCTAGTAGAATAGTTTTTGTAGAATCCATAACAAGTATATAATATGTTCTTTATGTGACTTTTGAGAGCCAAATATCATGGATAGTTTTCATTTAAGCAATGTAGTCACGCATGGATATGCTATAACTGTTCCCCAAAATTTAATATAATGAATTTAAAAAGAATTGATTACTTTTTACAATGAAACAGATTTTCATCAAACCAAATTAATAATAGCTTTTAAATCGAGGATATACCTAAATAATTTAAACTGCAAACATATGCAATAAGGAGTAAGTTTTAGTAGGGGATTAAAATTAAAATAGGAATCGGGAATATAAACTGATTAAATAAAGTTCCAAATTAACATTTAAAAAAAATTGAAAGCTACATTTGAAAATTAACGCATGATGCGTCAACGAGCCAGCTAATAAATAAACAGGATGGTTCAAAAGTCTCCACATAAAGGAATTTTTAGGTACCGTTCTTAAAATGGCCCCCCCTTTTTTTTTTCTTAATGTAAGTGCTTATATAAATCATTCTCCTGGCTAGATCAAAAATCTGTCGCAGATGAATTCAACAAGGTACACTCTCCACACACGACACTGTTGCCAAACTTATTGAGAAGTTCCGAATGACCGTAAGTTTTAATGATCAACAAAGGTACACACAAACATCCACCGATAAATGCATTTCGGCCACGGTACTGGCGGAGTTTGAAATGAGCACAGTAATGAAATTTGTACTAAATTAAAATGTGCAACCTCGCTATGTATGGAGAATTTTGAATAATCCACATTTACTAAGATCATAAAATAAAAAGTTGTAATATTTCGTAAAATGTTGCTTAGTTTTAAAAAAAAAGTTTATTTGATTATGATTATTTGCTTGTATAAATACATTATTAATACTTTATTATGGATTATACCACTTATAAGTTATGTTTACCACATTAGTGTCAACATCCTTTATTTAAAGCTATATTATTATACTACTATAAAGCCACATGGCTGACCCAATTCCAGATGAGCCAGAAACTTGAAATTTGGCAAACTTATAGCTTCTATCCTGTAATCGCCGGGAAAATTCCAAAAAGTTAAAAGAAAAAGTCATTTTAACCCCCGAAAAAAAATTCAAAATGTCAGAGCAACTTTAAAGTTTGTGAGTACCTTTCTTTGTAGGTTTCTTGTGGCTAAACGGTAAGACCTTTCAATAAACTGCTCTGGAATTACATTAGTTTACAACCATTTGAAAAGACAACTCACCGAGGGTTTGGGGGCATAGTTTTTATATATAACTGCATGAGAAGTAAATCTAACCCTGAGAAGAAATTATTTACCCCGCTATAGATCAGATCCAAGCCACCCCAGTGCTAAATTTGGGTGAAAGGTTTTCCACCTCAGAGATGAGCGGTGGGCTCCGGTCTTTGCAAATGCACGCAGCATCGAATCTCAAGAAGATTAATCACAGTTGAAAACCTGCAGAATGAAATACACCAGTGATGTGCGTCAATCAAAAAATAATTAAAGATTTAGTTGTTTTAATATAATCAACTATGAGCGCATCTAAATCCCTTTCTTTTCCTCTCGCAGTCCGCATCTTACTACCCTTTTGGGTTGTCCATAAATCTACACTGCTGGAGTAATGTCGAAGAAGATAGAAACGGGAATTAAGTTATGTTAAGCAGCCACAATACACATGCCCAAGATTTGAGACCTGAACTCCTCGTCATCAACAAACCGAACAATACGAAAGAGATGTCCGTTTCCATGATCTCACCTGTGTGTTTTAAGTAACCAATTTATTGATTATTGTCAAGAATTATAATTGTAAATCAGTATGCTATCTTATCTAAAATAATATGCTAAAATTACTACCAGTCTAAGCAGCAGTTATAGTAATGATATTCATAATATCGTCTTTATTTGGGCGAAGTTAAGGCCAGCACCTTTTCTACACTTAATCCTTTAATAATAAAGAATGTACACTTAATAAATATGTGCTAAAAAAAATAACATATGTACAATAATAATCATATTGAGAACATATATTTGTATATTTGTAAATTTAGGAACATATAAAAATACAATAATTGAGGAAATTAAAATTAAATTAAGGCGAGAGAAAAAAAGAAACATTAAGGCACACAATTATTCCACACACACACATCCACATGTCATAATAGCAACTTCAGAAGCTAGATGAACTACATTATGTATTCATTAGTAAAATTATCTGTTAAAGCTACTACAACTTCAAATTTTACATCTTTTTGTTAGGTATTGCGTATGTTTTCCTACGTTAAAAATACGCCTAAATCATGGACTAAAATAGTTGATAAATGTACATTAAATTTAAATATTTAAATTATCCGTTTACTCTCACAGAGTATTAAAGTAAAATAGTTCATAATGTATTTGAATATATGACCAAAATGTCCCATTAAGTTAAATACCTTTGACATTAATAGAATTCAAAACTATATCCTTAATAAATGTTTTTATCAAAATTTAAAATTAAAGTGCTATTACAGTAATTATAGAGTTTAAAGAATAACCTTTGGCACTAAAATGTTTATTGGATTATATTTTAAAAATAGAATTAATCGAGGATCTCTTGGTCCAGTGTTTAAAAAATAATAACTACGGGGGTTTGTTGCATATAATAAATATATGGAATATAGGACGTGATATTCAATAAATTTAGGTCTGCAAAAAACCAGTATGGACGAGATCGCTAAGTAATCCTTACACGTCGAACCCAAACATCCGGGGGCCTTTATTTTCAATTTGCCAAACGGATACGACGAATCTTAGGCACATCGGATCTACTGTTATTTCTGCTTTGCTAGTCTGGGTTCCGAGATTATTTCAATGGCAAGGGGGTGTTTGACGGGGTTGTTAGAAAGAGAGAAAGTGACTCGTTTTGTGGGCAGAGAGCCAAGTGGGAAGTAACCCAGGTTTTCCTTGTCATTGAATCGGAGGTGAAGGTTCCATTCCTCTTCTGCTTTGTCGAAGAAGATCGCACACCCTTGTCCTTCAATCTTTCCTTTCTCGCGGCCCCTCCTTCACTCCCACCCCCTTTGTTTTCTTGTGTTGTTCATTTTGGTTATCCTTCCTTCTGCTCCAGGTCACGTTCCATCTCAACCCCCCCTCCCCTCCCCCTCCTGGAAAAGGATGGAGAGGGAGGTAGA
>CABFOV010000902.1:41634-72986 GCA_902141375.1 Timema poppense
TTATTATTATTATTATTATTATTATTATTATTAGCACCGCGTCTTACTACCTGTTCAGATTATATGCGCTTACGCTAATGTGTAATGGTAGGGTGATTGTGAGATTAAATGGAGGACCTACAGTTTAACGTGGAATCCGAACCACGGTGGAGGCCTGGCATTACCCACGACACCTTATAGACATGAATTTATCGCTCCCATCAGTGTCCAGTGATTCGTATGTTTACCCTTTTTTGAAACATAGGACATATAAAATTATTTTAGTTAAATATTGTAAATAATACATTTGTAAGTCCGTGTATGGAAATTGCAGTGCAGTACATGCGTTACTAAGTGAGAAAAATTAATTGATTTAAAGTTTCAGTGATTTTCCAGTGACGACATAGGTCTGGAACTTAACATGTCGTAAGAACGGGATATACCTGTATATACCTTTTTGGGCTGTCCTGGAGTGTACATTTGCTGGAGAATAAATAGTATCCCACCCCGTACCGACCAACTTTCTAGTTCTTTAAACTTAAATAGAGCCATTTGTTTATAAAAAGGAAATTGGGAAGTACCTTTCACGCTCCCATATAGAAAAATAATATTTACACAATATGAAAAAAGAATAAATGTTACGACACAATCGCACTAAATTTTTCATGTTGTGTATTAAATCTTCGAATAATTTGTTTCAAAAATATGTTTTTAGTTAACTAGCCTTAAATGAGTGTTACCCATAAAAGCAAACACATCAACTAGTAAACAAAATAAAAGCTATTGAGTTATAGAGTTTAACACCATTGTTGATTTTTTTTCAAACAAATTTTCAACTTTTAAAAATAAAATAAAGCACCATAAAATTATTCGTTATTTGTAAAAATAATAAGGTATTCGTATTTATCATGAAAAACTATTCTCGGATACCACAATTCCACTTTATTTATTTCTTTAAGTTTAATTTAAAAAAAGTTCATATTTTCTTTAAAAAAAAATCTTACGTAAACTACCCTTAAATTAATTTATTTTAGAAAAACTAAAGCACATTATTCATTTTTATATAAAATAAACCCCCCGATGTCTATTTTGAACAAAATTGGTATCGGTATTTTCAAAATTATTCAAAGTTTACAAAAATGTCTAGTATAGTCACCAATATAAGCATAATAAATTCATTTTTGTACTAAAAAATAAAGGTTGTTACGATGATTTTACATTTCACCCCATTTTATAATCATTAAACGGTAGAGTGTAAAAATGAGTGACTAGTTGAAACCATAAGACAATACCACACAGAATTAATGAAATCTAATTTTATTGTATGTACTGTACTCGATATTAAAAACAAATTATTTTAATAATTTAGAAAGCAAGTCTTGATTTTAATAGTAACTAATGGATTTTTCCTGCGTTGGATGAACACAGTTAAATGAAACATCGGCCTTATAGGACATATTTTACCAGCCTCAAACAAAATATCTCGATTAAACATTTGAATAATAAAATAAGCTTCATAAAGATGTGTTATATGTAATATACATAAATTAGTTCAAATATGACCAATTAATTACTAGCTATATAATTTAGAAAACAGTGAATATAATTCTTAAAAAGTAATTTTAAATGCAGAAGTTTTTCTAAATTCGGAATTAACCTTTCAAACATTTAGACTATTTGAATGACAAATTATGGGTAGGCCTACTAACTTTTGCTAAAACATCTTAAAATATTGATGAGTAAATTTGTCCGTGGACTTGCCATCAAATCCGTGTGGCTCTATGATATATAAATGGGTAATTATATAATTAATTACATACATTCTATGAATTTTTATAACAAAACATTATTTTGAGAAAAATTTACATAAAATTTCATTCTGCATTAATAAAGTTTTCCCTTGTCCCCAAAAAAAAACGGGAATTAGTCTACCTGAAAGATTAGGGCAAAAGAAGAAAGCAAAAAAACACTTATTGGACCATTTTATGGCTTCGAAAAGTTGGAAGCAATTTGAGAAGTAATTCTATTCGACTTCCCAAATAGGGGTGAAAGCAACTTCTCATTAGATATAAACTTCTTTACCTAAAAGGGAAGGGGGATTGTTTGAAACCTTTTCACCTTCCCTTAAATCCCAACCCGCCTACTTTTGTTGGCTCAAACCATTCCGCGGACCAACTAATTCAGTGGTGTAGCCGTGTCCAACCCTCGTCACAGGAAGTAGACTGATTCTATTTGCAAGATATATTTTCCTCATTCCTCCTTTGCACCAACCAGGTTTGTATTAATTTACACCGCGGGTTATATTTCGAGCATCACCACAAGTCAAATACTAACAGTAAAACGTAACCAACTCATTTTGTCAAAAATATTGTTGGCGGCCATGAAATAGTTTCTTCAAAACTAGTTCCAAGGACGGGGAAATTATGAGGGTATTTAACTTTGAATATACAAAAGGAAACTGTACATTCTTAAGGAACCTAAAAAATACCGTGTAACATCATTTTTTATTGACGGCTTAGTTTAAATAGTAAGGATGAGTAGGGTGGTTTTAAATAATACACGGCCCCATTTGCATGCAGAAAAGATTCGAATACCGCAATAATAAATTACATTTGTATTCCACCCCCACCCCAGCGCTTGTAATCTGCCGAGATTTAAATCTAGACCCTCTAGGCTTAATCAATCCAAACGGTTGCGAAACTTACGCCTTGGACCCCATAATCACTCGTGAGGGCAACACACACTAAACAAGCTTCAAAACTATGAATTATTAATATTATTTTGATGATAAATTAAATTGTAAGTTAAAGTTATATTTTCTAGTTAGTTGTGTGACAAACATTTTACTCACATTAGCTATTTAAAAATAGTACATTTAGATAAATTATGTAGGCCTTCAAGCCTGGTAAACATCTTTACAAATAAATTTTAGATTATTATAGTAATAAATTAGGTTCAAAATGTTATGTAATATAGAAAGTATTTAAATGAATATTTTTCATATTTACATACATTATAAACATATGTATTTGAAAATGTTATAATTGTTAAAATAATTGGATTGAAAATTATTTTTTATGTTTTAAATCCTCTTAGTTATATTTCTACCTTTCTCCTTTTGTGTGTGGTGGAGAAAATAGAAGCCTATTAAAAGATAGGAATAAAAATGATAAAGTAATAAGTTTCAATCAGTTTATTTCCTAAATTGTAACATTTTCAAATAACTATTAGTATATTGTCCTTAACTTTATGCATATTTTAATTTATTTCTATTAATATTACATAGCATATGTTTTAAATGTATTTACTATTAGTTTTATTATTCCATCTGTCCCAAAATTCCAACCCCTCGTCCACTTCGGGGGAGATGGGCAAAGGCACGAAGTAGGAGAGCCTTTATATGGGGGTGAAGCACAGTGGAGACTGTGTGTGTCCCGTGACCACTTCGGTAGCTGTGAAGGCCCTGAAGGGGCGCTGGTGAAACTACGATAGGCCTAGAAAACCAGTAGTGGATGCAAAAGTGCTTTCAAAATAGGATTATTTACCCTTTTACTTGTAGAAATGTGCTAAGGGCTTACACATAAAAACTGTCTAAATGTACTTCCTCTGAATGCTTAAGGAGAAGAAAAATGTTCGTAAGGTAACAGTCTAAAACAATATTATTTATTCTTTCCTTACCATGTATTCGAAAACATTCCTAAAAACACTTATAATTTTGTACTTAATCTCTCTTTAAGTGGAAAACGTAACGGTTGACATCTTAAGGTGGGCTGGAAGGGGGTGCGAGAAAATGGCAGTTTTTTTGCAGTTTTTATGGCAAAACATTTTTTGGCCAAAATAAATAAAATATTTCTCCAGTACAAACATAGAATTTAATTTTCTTCATATGGTGACCTCAAAATTTCTTGAATATATGTCAAGGGGTGTTCTGGAATTTAATGACGACTTTTTAAAAAGTTTGTTAGATAAGGCCGCCATGCTCACTGTAGATATTCAACAACTGTTGATATCACCATGTGAATAAAATTTAAAAAAATTGTACTGGGGAAATATTTTATTTATTTTAAGAAAAAAATGTTTGGAACAAAAACTGCTAAAACACTGACTTTCTCGTGTCCTCTTTCATCCAACCTTTAAGTATATAGATAAATAAAGGTTTATTATTATTAGTATTAGTATTACTATTAATTAAGGAAATTGAACTTGTAAGAAGATTCAAACCATTCTTGTTTTACCAGCTCTTTCTTCATTCATTATTTTTACGCCAATATAAACTCATTTAATATTTTAATTTTTTTCAATTCTATAATTTAAAAGGCTCCATAAAAACATTTTTCTTAAAAATATTTTATAGTTTTTTCTTCATCTAGTATCTTTAAAAGTGATCAAACTTTGTTCTTCGGAAGTATAACCTCTTTCCAAGGCCGACAACAAATTTACATTTAAAATCAACGGAGCCCTGTAGCTCGAGGAGCTGGTAGGGGAGGTAATATTGAGACGGGAAAGGGGCAGTGAACCCTTCCTCTCTGAATCCCTTATCGTGTTTCTCGCACTAATGGGAATTAGATAATGCCTGTGTTCATTTTGATGGTTTCCTTTACAGTTCAAGAGGGCTGTAGCGTTTATTCATTAAAAACAATTGAAATTATTTCCGCTCATTCGAATGAAATAACTTTTGGATTAAAACCGTGCGATATTGTTATAGGATTTAATAATTAACTTTATAGATAGATCATAGACATTAATGAAAATACAATTTGTAAACTTTGCTGTCTATTATCTCCCACAGACATTATAAGTGAGTTGCGCCCTCACGAGTTGTCTACCTCTAAAGAGACAGTTGAACTGCGGTCCCACATTTTTAGAACAACATACGAATTGCGACCCGGGCTGTAGACTTACTTATATTGTTGTTAGTAACTTAATCTGTGTATATTTATAAAGTTAGACTACTTGATATTATAACATTGATTTCTAACCTAAAATTACCTAACCTAACCTAGACTTGCATTGTCAAAACCATTGAGCGACAGGAACTGAGGAAGTTTGGATATTACGAGGGATGTCGACAAGAGACGATGATAGTTTCTTCCTGAAATTTAAGCATACTGCTAATTAAGTGGACGCATCTCAAAAACTCTTTCTCAAGTAAGTGGAGCGCAATTCGTACGTGCCTCTCGAAAAGCCGGGCCGCAAATTATATGTGATTTCAAGATTAGGCCGCAACTCACCTACACAGAAAACATGTTCACTATAAATTACCCAGGAGTAAAAATAAAATATTTAACGCAGTTGCCTCCTTGATGGATTTATTAGAGACTCCACTGTGATGGTTGCATTCCAAGTTACAGTATTGTAATATTCCCCTCTCTCAGCTTGTAGGACTTAGACACTCCCTCCCTTATGCCGGGATCACGATCAACTTAACATTAACTTAACGTAACTTAATGTAACGTTCACTTAAAGTTAACTTAACTTATGTGTGATCACGATTCACGTAACTTAACGTAACAGCTCGAACCAAACATATGCATTCTCGAGTATGATCTGTGACTTGTACTATTTTTAAAGTGATTATCTGTGAATGTTTACAGTTTTCAATCAATATAATAAATATCTATTATTAAACTTTTTTTGATAAATTTAGTTCCCTATTTTAGTTTAATTATTTTGTTTCAATGTATGATCACTAGAGCTTACGCTAAAGAGTAAACATTGGTCATAATACCAACAAATGAATTACTAAATAGCCCTGTTGACGTCACTCACATAATGATTGGCTGGCTAGATCACGTGATACCCTTCAAGTAACGTAGAGTAAAGTAAAAGACCTCCCAGGACGTCTCTTACGTTAAGTTAACTGCAAGTCAACGTTAAGTTAAGTGCATCGTGATTGCTTCCATTTAAACACACAAGGAGGTCCTTTACGTTAAGTTACGTTAAGTTAAAGTTAAGTTGATCGTGAACGCAATATTTAATTCTACTATGTCTTATTTCAAAATATGGCTCACACTCAAATAAACTCAAAAGATTCTAACAAGAATATTTTTACTTAATAACCCTATATTCATAGTATTACTGATATAAAAAACTAAAAATGTGAGATTAGCTCATTTTAAACGATTTTTAAGCATATTGTTTGAGATATGAGGCTAGGCTTGATGAAAAAAAGACTCAAATACGGGGATGATTTTATAGGCTCACTACAAAATTGTTTTTAAAGATATTTAAGAACTAGCAGAACTACTCTGAGACAAGAAGTTTCGTTGTTTTCTTTCCCCTCTTTATTATTGACATGAAAAATAGTGATTTTAGATTATGGAAGAAAGGGAGTATAAGTTTAGAAAGAATAGAGACGTAGTTCCAGAAAACGACTAGACCATTGTATATTAAGCCGCGTGGCTTGACAGCGATTGATACTTTCTCGCTTATCGAGACGGCCGTCTTAACTGTAACGGCGAGTCAATAAGCAGTTCATACTATCAGGTTTCTAGATTACCTATTTCTAATACTTCCCCTATAATACGTTCCCACACATATAGCCTTGCTCTCGCGCTTTCACAACACTGTTTGTTTGTATAATATTAATCCAAATGGGGAAAATAAAGTTTCCTATTTTAGATATTAAGTCCGTTCACCGTAGAAATTGTTTTCTGAAAGGCCTTTTTTCCTACCAGAAATCTATTATATAGTAGGATATCGGTAGGAAAAAAAACCTTTCAGAGAGTAATTCCTACCGTGAATGGAGTATAATTGTGGTTTTTAAGGTACTTTTATATTTCTGCTTGTTCCCAGAAATATTTTTAAGGTCATGAACAGATCAAAGAAAGTTAAATTGTGGCCCACCTTCAAATGATAAATACTCTTCTATATATTTATTGATATTTCTGACACACAATATGTTTTTTACTTATATAAAAAAACTTTGTTTTTGATAAATCTGGAAGAATCACTAAGTTAAAGCGAAATATATTAACATATAAAATCATATTTGAATTTGCCGCTGCGTAGAAAATGGGTAACAAAGCTAAATAATCCAATAATTCACTAATAGTACAGCATCATAAATTCCTTCATAATTATGAAATATAGGGCATCTTTATATTATTTTGTATTTCCTAATGTGTGTTATAAACAACGTTAATCCCATGTCTACAAAATTAAACAATTAGTCTGAGTGCAATCATACACTTACTTCTAATATAAAAGCTTTATAAACTACCACGTACTACCCGACTGTTTTAATAATATAAAAAATGTATGCATACATTTTAACTAAGTAAATCAATTTGGACTGCATTTTCTGTGCCCTCATCTATATTACCTTAGTGTTATATAATTATTTAAGATGCGGCAGAAGGGAACGCGAGTAATTTTACAGTTCTTATAGCATTACATTTGTTGGTCCAAAATAAATATAATATTTCTCCATTAGCAACATAAAGTTTAAGTTCTCTTCACATGCTAATATCAACAGATCTTGATTATCTTTCAAGGGTGTCCTGGAATTTTGTCAACACTTTTTAAATAAAGAGAAAAAGTTTCGACCAAATTCCAGGACACCCTTGATATATATATTCAAGATCTGTTGATATTAACATGTGCAGAGAACTAAACTCTATGTTGCTACTGGAGAAATGTTTTATTTATTTTGGACCAACAAATGTATTGCTATAAAAACTGTAAAATTACTCGCGTTCCCTTCTGCCGCAAAATTAAGGATAATAAACTGGGGCAAAAAAAAGTATATGGTAAATATTTCCAAAATGAGAACCGAATAGGTGTTTAATAATTTTCGTTGAAATATAAGAGTATAAACTTTTTTATATTTGACTAACTTTAAACCGCTCTTTGTTACAAGTCAAAATGTTGGTCTTAAGACTGATATTTTTGATATTATCCATACATTTGATAAAGAGTGATGTAATATTGAGGTTAAGAAAGATTTAATTTTAAATATAAATAACATGTAACTTTGCACTATAGCACAACAACTTTGTTGACTACATGTTGTGGTCCAATAGTGCAAAACAACAAGATATTTATATTTTTTGCTTAAAATTAAATCTTTCTATCTTCAACCTAGATTGATAGTTATTTAAATATCTTTAATAAAACGGTATCTTTGAGCAGAAGGGTTTACTTATAATAACTTAATCCTAACAATAGCCCTTGGATTTTCTTAACTTTATTTATTTTTTTATTGAATCAACTATTTTCAATATCCTCATGCACCATCTTCACTCAAAATATATTTATTATATTATTTATTGAAAATACGTACCTCTATCAATTGAATTAATAAACTAATTAAGTGTTAGATTTAAATTAAACGTGTTCATCCCTCACCTATGTTAGCACCTATTAATAGCGTTATTTTACTATAGTTCTAAACTATTAAATTTGTTCAATGTATTTTGTATTTCCATTCATAACCTTTGGCTCCATCTTGATTAACACCTCCAAACCCATCGATCGTCAGCAATTTCTGATGAAATTCCCACTCCGCAGTGTCGTGTTACCTTAATTGGGTTTTCCCTGTATCAAACTGATTTATTTTGTATTGCCTACCATATCAAAATAACTTCATTAATTCCCCACATTGCTGTGTTTCAAGGCCACCTCTATTTATATAATTCTGACAATATACTCTCAGGTGGACGACTGCCGGGTGTTGAGGGAGAGTCTGCGATGGCTGAGAGGTTAGAGAAAGAATAACCTATATTATCACGATAAAAAAAAATTAAATACATTCTCGGAAACCAATAGCCAATACATTGATTATCTAGAGATGAGGTGACCTGGCGGCCTAGGGGGTAGTATGTCAAAATTCTGTGCTGGGGGTCCGGGGCTCAATCCTCGGTCCTGGCACAGATGTATCTGATTGCCAAACTCTTCCTTCACCTCTTACAAGACGTGTATTAATCACAATTTGTGAATGTGTGGACTTCCAGGCCTTCACCGTGGTTCGGATCCCACGTAAAAACTGTAGGTCCTCCATTTAATCTCATAATCACCCTACCATTACACATAAGTGTAAGTGCGTATAGCCCAAATGGGTAGTAAGACGCGGTGCTAATAATAATAATAATAATAATAATAATCGTAATAATAATCTAGAGATGGATTGGCTTTGGCGATAACTTAAATTAAACTTATAGTTTTGCTTGAAACGTTGTGCCCAAAATTACATTGAGTTTGATCTATTGAGTCCTCTGGGCGGTCTTATGAGGAATTTTTAATTTGGGAAAATCAATTATAAAATTAGAAAAATATATATTTATGTGCGTGTTTTGTGATTGTGGCAAACGTTGATGGGCGGTTCATGGGTGCCAACAGCCAGAATTAATATCACCAACAGTCTACTAATTTAATGTATGCTGCTTACATTTTTTTAATGAATTTTAAATAATAAAAACAATTCGCCCCTGTCCCTCAGTGCTGGAAATCTACCACCCTAAAGCAGATCCAAACAAAATGTTCAGCGTATTTTAATCTCATAGAGAAAGATCTAACTATCAAACAAACTTTGGTGTTGATAAGAGTGTTTTTTTTATTCAAATCCAAAACTAAAAGCCTATTCACACAGAACGCTAAGCTAAGATTTTCTCTGCTAACTCTGTAGAAAAATAGCGGACCATGTATTTAAATGTGTTGGTTCACACAAAAAGCTAAGCTATGTTTTTTCCGATTGCTGGCCGGGCAGTTTTTCCATCCCCCATCTTGAGCCATCTTACGTTGCGCATGCGCATAAAGCAACTTGGGCTCCGTGTTGAACAGACGCAGTGCTGGTTTGGTGAAAATAACTAAAGAAGTGTTGAAGTTTTGTTTTCAGTTTGTTTCACGTGTATTTAAGTTATATTATATTTAGCTTTTATATTTAATAAATGTTTTTACATTAAAATGAAAGCGCTAATAGAACAAGTCAAACCTACCTACACCTACTAAATTTTCTTCATCTTTCAAAACAGCTGCTAACAGCAGCATTTTTTCTTCCTCAGTATTATCATCTGAACTTAAACAAGACATTTTGGAGAACGTCATCATAACTAAACTTCACTGGAGCAGACCAGAAAGAAACAACACTGAATTCTAGAACAAAAAGAAGGACCATGGCTTGGCTTAGCAATGAGTGTGAAACCAAATTGACAAAGTTTTAGCACAGAACAGCACAGCACAGCATAGCTTAGCATTCTGTCTGTACCGGCCTTTAGTCTCATCTACTTTGAAAAAAAAATCAGAAACAGAATAATGTCAAACATAGCAATATACGCCTAACCTTTTCCTTATATCGAGGTTAAAGGAAGAGAGGGGCTTGTATTAAGATTGATTTTGAAAACAGGGAGGGGGTTTACAACACTCATTAAAACACAAAGTGACACAAAATCTGTATGATCTATTTGACATATTCGAGCTATGTTTATGTCCTGTTGTGTAGTATGGACACTAAACTTCAACAGCTCGAGAACATTTTGAAGAGAAAACATTCATTACTGTGACCTATTTACTCGACACATGAGCCGACAATAATGAATTATCATGCAGTTGATTTGATGACAAAGAACTATGTAGAAGCAAATAATTATGAATGGTTATATTTTTTTGATAAACAACCATATTAAGTTGATTTTATAGTAATTGTTTGTTGAATACAAATCAGTTTTTTTAACCGTAAAAGTTAATGTCAGCTTAGAAGTGGGATGGAAGGGGACGCGAGAAAGGGCGAGTGTTTTTGCAGATTTTTTTGGCTAAAACCAATAAGATTTTGCTCCAGTACAAACATAGAGATTAACTTCCTTCACATGTAGATATCAACGGTTCCTAAATATCCATCATGAGCATAGTGGCATTAGATGTGAAACTTTTTAAATCAAGATGAAAAGTTGTAATTTCATTCCAGAACATCTTTGACAGATATTCAAGAAATTTTGAGGTCATTGTAAAAAAAAATATAGCTTCTATTATTTTGTATGCAGCATTCTAAGTAAATCCACTAGTACTTTTGTTATGATTCGAGTGGACTAGATATTTTTGAAAGTGTATCAGTGTAGGTTATAAACTTGTCCCATCACAATTACCAAATAGGTTAGTAACTTATTTATACAGTTATTGTGTTCCATTTGTGCTATGTAAATTAAATTTAGGTTTCGTGGGTGATTTTTCGTTTCTGTGCACCGAAATTTATATAACCCTTTCGAGTTAACTGCATATTTAAACTTATTGTGTAGGGGGTAAGGAAGGTGGAATTTAAAGTAAATGTATGTAGAAAGAGTGGAATCTATTTTGAAAAAAAGCTGTAATTCACCCGGCCAGGACTAGAACCACGGCCTCCTCATCACCGACAAACCAGACCAGATGAACCAGCGATTTAATCAATTTGTCCAACGATGTCCAAGAAGTCAACATTATTTAATCATGATTGAATCACGGACTGGATTGAAATGTACTTGTAAACAGTAGAATATGATGGTGCTCTGTGGTCTGAATACAATCCCATCCATCCTGTGGTCACAGGGTTCACAGATTTACGTGTTACGCACTAAGCATATTTAAACTAGGTCAAATGCACTATATTTCGTCAGGGAAGGACAGGAATCCATTTTGCGGTCGGTACGGTTGCTATCTTGTCCGGTTGACACGACAGACCGAACTGACAAGTGGCTTTGTGCCGGATCTAATTTGCGAATTATTCCAATAGTAATCAACTGAGTGGTACGTTGACAGATAAAATTACCGGTAGGGTTTGGTTTCAATCTGTTGTTTCCCGCATAGGAGGAAGTGAATTTTGCTAAACTAAAATTAGAAAAATTAAAATTATTGTACTGACACGTTTAGCACAGGGGTTATTATTAGTGCCTTAATCAAAGGGGTAGGGTGTGTAGGGGTAGTTTGAAAAAATCAAATGTTATATTGAAGAGAGGTTAGGAGGATCACTCCTATTGTGAATGCTCGGGATATAGAACTAAGAACATTGAATATGATGCACACTTCTAGCTAATTAATAACTAAACAAAAGTGATGTTTTTTTTAAATGATTATTTGAGGTTTTTAACATGTACTTTCTGAACCGACTGATTATATCAGCAAACGACTAAGGATGTTGCCTATTTGGGAAGTTACGGAGGTCAAGATAGAATTTATCATGTTAATGAATTTACGTTATACTCAGGGAATTTTAAAGATATAACGTTGAAACAATAAATTCTTAAATAATTCTAAAAATAGTCCTTTTAGTGCCAAAAAATTATTATTCTTATATTTAAGTGTTTTTTTAGATTTTTTTTATATATCATCTACAACTTAGGCTATTTGTCTTGGTCACATAAACGGCCCGTAATAATCTTCCAGCCGGGATGTAGATTAAAAAAGTTCGTTGTAACATATGTCTATCTACAGTAGCCCCATGGCTTCTTTGGTGCTGACTGACAAGACAGCTGACTTCTGACAGCCAACATTTAGGTATATTCTTAAGTTTTGACTGTCAGAAGTGACAGCTGCTAAATACATGTTTTTGCAGATCATATGGTTCGGCGTAGGGATACGTAATTTGGTCTTCTAACATTTTAAATCTGTCAGCTGTCAGTCAGCACCAAAGAAGCATTGGGGCTACTGTAGAGTAGGAAAATCGAAAAAGGCAAATTTATAAAGCAAGTCAAAGTTTCAAGAAGCAAATATTAAAGTGGCTGTGTAAACTCGTCAGAGGAAGAGGGAAAGGGTTATCAGCACATATACAAGAACCCTCTCAGGGTGAACTTCTAATTTTTTTCCCCTCTTTATATTTTGTACATAGGCGTCTAAGTGTGATAGCGCTTAGCGTGCTTAGGTTCGTCAAGAATATGCAACACGCTTCGCAAAATGGCTTCGAAATCTCCAAGTAGGCGACGTTTTTAAATCTAAAACAGACACAACACCCACCTTTCCGGACGTTAATCTCCCCAATGATAAAATTTTCAGCCATGCCAGGAATCGAACCCGGGACCCTTAGCTCAGTGGGTAGACACGCTACCGACCGAGCTGAGGCATCGGGTAATATTTTGTTCCTAAACCCCGCATTTTATTACCTGTTGGGATTAAACTCATATTAACTAATTACGCAAATTATTTAGGGACGATGGAGGTTGAATTTAGAGGAAATGTGCCTGCATTTGTGTGGAGGGGGAATGAAAAGCAATTTAGGAAAAATCGCCCTCAGTACATGAGACCGGAATTCAAACCGCGATCTCCTTGTATTCAGCAGTGTATTTTACGGCGAGGGGTAACGCCTTAGATCATGCGATCATGCGATCAAAGAAGCAGATTACAAATGATTAGATGTTAGGTTACTTCAATTTATATTAGAGCTCTCAACAAAAAATAATGTTATGTTATGTTTGATAGTTGAATGCCAAAGGAATATTCACATCATAGGTCTACTTGCTATTTCCTAGTAATACAAATGTTTGGAGTAAACATAATATTTACTGGATAATGGCGGACTATTCTTTTTCCTCTACTGAAATCAAATTGTTTTTGTTTTGCACAATTTATTATGTAAAGAAAATATGATGTTCTCAATTGGTAATAAGCGTGTCTTTGAAGTCGATTTTAAATACATGTCTCAGAGACTGCTGAAATATTTTTTGGGGTTTCAAACTTCCCTTTCAATCCTATGAGAAAGAGACTCTTAAGTGATACAAAAAAAATGTTTTTTTAATCTTAGCAAGACGCGATCAATTTTTCAAGCGAAGCGACGCTCTTTGGTTTCGTGGTCCCTTTGATCGTCGAGTCGAATAGTGTCGGAAGATTAAACGCCTTTAGGGAAATTCTTCATACAGTTCGTCAAGGGTGATTACATCTGGAAAGAGTTGATGCTTCTGTTGCAACCTCGTACATCAGCTTGTAAGACTCGTAGCAGTCTACGAGCTGTGTGTGTGTGTGTGTGTTTGTGTCTTTACTCAACAACACAGGCCATCGTCTTGTAAACACTCTGTGAAGCACCCAACATTGCGTCAGTGCTCTCTTGGAGAGTTAATTGAGAAATGAACCATTTCATTGGCCACGTGGTGTAGGGTGTCACTATCGCAATAGACTAGACTGACTAGCACTAGGAGATTGGGGTTCTAATTCCGGTTAGGTGTAATGGGGGTGTTTGTCCTCGATTGTTTTCCACTCTTCCTCCACGTAATCTACCTTCCCTATCCTAGAAAATAAGCGTAATTAGTACATATGTGCATATCCCGAAAGGGTAGTACTCGTTTCCAAAAAATAGTATTAAACCGTTCTATAGCTCAGCGAGAGATTCTTGCCACCCAAAATATCCCTTTTACGGTATCATGTCTTCCCGAAGTAGCAGCACAAGTGTTTGAAAGACTTTTTTTTTATGTTTTTTTATTGATTTTATGAACTCTGTTTTTTTAATGGTCAGTCTTGTAAGAATAAAATAAATAAGCTTTGAATTGTAAAAATAAACTTTCATTTTTTTTTTTTCGTATTCATTCCGTCTACCCTGAAAGATGGCAGTCTATATCCTGGACGGATTCCACTAGCTTGATACCGTATTGGAATAGTACCATGTAAGGTTGCTACCTTACAGGGTCAGAGAAGGATACGTGGTTTAGTAAAAGTTAATGAAGCACAAACATTAAATGTATTTATTTAAAAAAAAACTGCCTCAAATATCTATTAGCCTGGGCCCCATAAATTATCTGTCAATGTTGACAACAATACATGATGCAACGTGCTCACACACAAAAATAGCGGCTTATACACTTAACTTTGATCGTTACTAGACGTAAAGAAAAAAAAAAACATAGATAAAAGCGTTTACGTGAATATACATTAGTAAAATTAACATTTCTCAGAAAAATAGTACAAACATAAAACAGCTGCTCTAGTAAAAACGGATACTTTCGTTCTCAAACAATAAAATGTGATTTCCCCTTCTCCAAATGTATCTATATTGCTTGTTCTCATTCTGAAGTTAACGTATCATATATATCCTCAGCCCTAAAGATTATCTTTATTTTGTCTCTATTTTTTTAATGTCTTGCTAGCTTTTTTTTTTTTGCCTGTTATTTATTTTACTGTTAGTCTATTTAAGGTTATACAGTCCACTACCGTTTGTTTTTCATTTCGTTTCGCTATAAAATCGACAACCGTGTTACAATATTTTATTTTCGTGTTTGTACACCGTGTCTTACTACTATACCTTTATCTTTTGAATATATTTTTATTTATGTTATCTTTTTAAAGTTAATACATTTTCAAGAATATAAAAATTAATTTTCAGATTAAACTTAAGTTTTAGTAGAAACATTACTGCCATATAAAAGAAACTCCGCCAACTGAAAGAACAGTCGTATTAATTCATATTTTTACCGTACATAATAATTTTAGTTTTGTAGATTTTTTTATTTAGACTGTTACAAAAAAATAAAGCCAATTTATTTAGTAAGATATGGAAGTGTTTGCTATTCACAGATTTTGGAATGATTGTTAGATCTCTACGATTTCGTGTTATTTACTTCCAGCCTGTCTATGTCAAATTGCTTTTTAATAAGTAATGGTAAAAGGCCCAACTACAGTCTACATGATTAAATAATTTAATCGGAGTCTGAATAAATACCTAACAACACATAAATGGGTACCAATGAGTTCATCAACATGTATACAGTTTCTTAATAGTTTGAAAACATTAAAAGTGTTACGTGTTTAAAACTATTATAATGGGGTTTATTTTGCTTGCATACCACTTTTGACCCGTGGGTCGTGTTGTGTCGGACCATAAAGCCAGGTACACACGACACAACTTATTGCGCAGTAAGTGGTATAAGAAATTTTAACCTAAAGATTTCGTGGTGTGAACACCAAATATTGTAAAAGATCTGCTTTGCACACCTTATTGCACTCAGTTTCAGGGAATAGCACACGTATATAGGCCATTTTTACTCTACAACTTTTGAATTGTTAACAACAAATAGCCCTATTTGCTAGACGTGAACTAATTGTATATAATGATAAACGTATTTATTAGGCATAAAATTATTAATAAAAACTGTTACAATTGAAATTTATATTTGCAGACCATTATAATAAATATAAAGTGAAAACTCTATAATTTTTACTATTGCTTAATTTATTATATTCTATTATTCTACCAAAAGCAAAGAAACTATAATATTTCTCACAATATTACACGCAATCATATATTCCATGTGAACAGTATTGAGGTAAAACTTGTATTCAATCGATGTTACCAAGATATTGTACAATTTCTTGCACAACTATTTATACTAGTTTTGCCGGGTGTGCCTAGCTTAAAACTATGCAATTACTTATGTGGGCTAGGCCTGCCAATATTTGATTTCGTAGTAGATAAACAGATCTAAAATTAATATCACCGTAATTAAAAATTATTGTATTTTGTCGTGAAACAAATAAAAAAAAATAAGAATGACACTAACCCCTCTATTTTAAAAAGTTATCTCAAATCATTTCACAACCATAGATGCAGTTGTCTGCTTGTATCTCACTTTGTAGTCTTTGTAGGCGAGTCAATCGGTTTAGACGCATGCGTATTGATTAAGTAGGTTGGTTTTGAAATTTTATTGGGTCTCCTAAGCTGCTGATGTGAAAAAATGTATAGCTGGAGTTATTTCAAATGTAGCCACGTGATTAAGTTCCTATATTAGTTTTACGGTGAACGCGTGAATCCACAGTAACTATAGTAATATCCTGTTATACGCACTATTTTCGTTAAGGATTAGAAAAACAACAGCATAAAACTGGTCTTAGTACTCAGGACTAACTGTAGTAATATCCTTTTACAGGTGCCATCTTCACAGAGGATCAGAAAGACAGCAGCACAGAACTGGCCTTCAAGTACGCGGTGTACCGTATCAACAAGGATAAATACCTCCTGCCTAGGACTAGTCTCATATATGATATCCAGTACGTGCCCAAAGATGATAGTTTCCACGCTTCCAAGAAAGGTACTTGTATTTATAAGAATGTCTCTAGATTAGATTCTACCAATAAATTCAAAATTTAAAGCCATTAGTTGCCCAAATTCATAATAACGTTCCCTAACCAAATTATCTAACCAGAGTCTTTAGCAACGTTTATTTTGTGCAATCTATCGTACCGCCCATCCTGATGGGAAAAAATGAAATCGTTGTGCATTCGCGTGGAGGTAAAAATAACTCAGCACATCTATTCAGGATTTGAACCTTATACTCCACACCCTCTTCCGAGCTAGAGTCAGGTTTGCAAGTTCCAATAACATACCAACCGGTCCTTTATTTATTCGCGTAAAGCAGGTATACAAGAGTGAAAATGTTGTGACGGCTTGTGGCTTGTTACTAAAGGTAAAAAAGACTTTTATCAGTATTTACTGGTAAATAAATTCCTCTTACTATAAATCCTGCCATTTAAAGCCGATCCAAAAACACTCGCCCACTTTATTACTGTGGGAATATGTGTGATTTGTCAAATATACGTGAGAGGATTGTTTATTAATACAAGACCTTCGAACCTAGTATCCTCTTGGCAAAAACCCACGAGCCGCCATTGAGAGAAAGCGTGAATCATCCCCAACTCGTGGCGAGCGAATAAAGTCCCTGGTATCGGAGTATTGTGATGGGTTTAGGTTAGGGTTGTGCTTGTTCGATGAGTATGTGACGCCAGCTTTATCGTCACGGCGCTCTCTCTTTCACTCCCTCTCTCCCCCCTCTCATCGCCACAGACAAGTACCACTCTCTACATATGGCCGTAGGACGTTTGGCACATTCTTCCGGAAGAGCTACCCGTTTGTACCAATATATACGGACCGTTTGGCGCAGTATTATTAAATAAATGGGAGGTAGTTTTTGGACTAACTGAGATAGGACGTATGTACTAAGGATAAAAAGAATGATTCCTTTCATTTATGCAGATCTAATCTAACATAATATGGCCTAACACTACCCTAGCCTTCATTTAACCTACCGTAATGTAGCATAGCCCAGCTCAATCATCCTATTTCCTTTCCCACATTCAGCCTTATATTTAAAGGTCTAATTCTTATACTTTTTTGTGTCCAATATGTTGTGAAACTGTGTTCATATGTGAACTCTCATTCAAGGACACTTTGTAAAGGCTCATTTAAAAAAACCATCAGAACAAAAATCTTACAAAATATCAGGTGGGTACGATTATTTTAAAATTCAAGCTAGGTTGGTATTTCTGGGAGTTTTCCACGTTATTATTTAATTATTTCTTGTTTAGTTTGTATACTGAAATTCTATTCAAAACGACTTGAG
Source organism: Timema poppense (assembly GCA_902141375.1). Lineage (NCBI taxonomy): Eukaryota > Metazoa > Arthropoda > Insecta > Phasmatodea > Timematidae > Timema > Timema poppense. The sequence goes on from CABFOV010000902.1 coordinate 59,892, forward strand.
TTTTAAAAATGTCCTATATTTTTTAATCCAAACCTGGCGTATTGAGGTAATTTTCCTTAATGGTTTTCCAATTTTGATCTATGAAAATGATAGTATAATCTCCTCCCCGTTCTAACTACCCCAATCCTACCATATTCGTGTAAATATGAATACAATAATAAAACCTCCTTTATTATACAAAAATATATAACCTAAAAATAGATCCATTGCACATATTTACAAACTTTCAGTTATGATGGTGGATAGTTATGTAATTTATTTTTATTCAGTGATGAAAAGATTATGTGAATCATCAAAGGCGAATTGAACCAATTCTCACCGTGTAATTTAATTGCAAACTATTCCCTGAAAATTGTGAAAAATTGACAAATCGTTAAAATAATGTACTAATGTGACCTCAAAAGTTAAATTTTTGAATTGGTTTAAAATATTGGAGTGACCTGGTGGTCTAGGGGTAAGGTGTCATACTTTTGTGCTGGGGGTCCGGGGTTCAATCCTCGGTCCCAGCACAGATTTATCTGATTGACAAACCCTTCCTTCACCTCTGACAAGACGTGTATTAATCACAACTTGTGAATGTGGGGAATGTTAGGCGTCCACCGTGGTTCGGATTACAGGTTAAACTGTAGGTCCTCCATTTCATCTCACAATCACCCTACCATTACACGTTAGCGTAAGTGCATATAACCCGAACGGGTATTAAGACGCGGTGCTAATAATAATAATAATAATAATAATAATGGACGATCAAAATATGACGGACCACTATATGTGTTTTGTGTAAAATCCCCGTTCACATTTTATAACCCCTTTGTCGCGCAGATAATGGTGTAAATTATGTCGTAAAAGAGTAATACAATAGCATAATTAATATTAGAGTGAGCATACCTCTTCGTCAAATATTACTACGTACTTATTAATTTGTCGCGCTGTTTAGTTAAGATATATTTGTTGTACGACTTTAATCGTCAAGTGAAATCTTGAGATATTGATCGACCATGATGAGATAGCCCCTCAGTCACACAACAACAACAAAATCAACAAGAACGAGGCAGTAAGACAAGCTGTCCATTGCTGCCAAAACATGTTATTTACTCCGCCTTTCCAATCTCTGTGGTTTTCTTGTAGAACCAATATAAATACAGCAGGAAGAAGACTTTTGAGACAAGTGTAGACAGAGGAAGAAGAGTAAATAAAATAGGATTGGAAGAAAGAGAGTCGTGACACCGACATGAGAAAGGCGGGGGAAAAAAAAGAAAAACTAATTAACACGCTGTTACTTTTCTTTTGGTAAATTACAAAATATTCTCCGAATACTCGTTTGGAATTCTAATTTGTATTATTTAAAATCTGAAATTAATGTCAAAATAATATTTATATTGGTATAAACTCTTAGTGTCAGAATTAAATAGTTTATTTCATTTTTCATTAAATATATTAATTTACTTTCCTGAAATTGGTGGACATGTGTATTTTATAAAACACACTATTAGCTAAATGTTCATAATGTGGGTGCTACACCCTAATTTATATAGGAACGGGCACTTTTGACAGTTATTAAAGTTACTTGAGCAATTCGCATTTATTTATAAGTAGAGTCATGTGACCTTCAACTTACACTTTACATAGGTAATAGCAATACTTATGTAATACTACCACTAATGAAGTAAAATATTATCAATGTTTATTAAAGATGTTTGTGTTTTCTTAAAGTTTCTTCCAAACAAAGAAACTTGCGGTACTTTAGGGCAAGTATATAAATATATGGATTTTATTATTATTATTATTATTAGCACCGCGTCTTACTACCCGTTCGGGTTATACACACTTACACTAATGTGTAATGGTAGGGTGATTGTGAGATGAAATGGAGGACCTACAGTTTAACGTGGAATCCGAACCACGGTGGAGGCCTGGCATTCCCCACATTCACAAGATGTCTTGTCAGAGGTGAAGGAAGGGTTTGGTAATCAGATAAATCTGTGCCGGGACCGAGGATTGAACCCCGGCCGCCAGCACAGAAGTCTGACCCCTTACCCCTAGACCACCAGGTCACGATGGGTTATTTTCTTTATTTAAATTTATTTTAAAGCCAGAAATATATCATGGTCTTTTTTTAATGTTTGATAGCGGCTAAACTAGTACATATTTTATGTCTGATAATTAACTACTATATAAACATAATTTTAATATTTATTTTAAGGTGCTCGAGTTTAGCATTCATAACATGGTTTGGCTTTAGGAGAAGCAAAAATTAAATGTTTACTTCAAGCCTCTAGATTTAAATAAATATTTCTCCTATGATAAGATTCAAGCCTGTATTGGCTTTTCAAGAGTTTAAATTGGAAGTTAATACGTATATTCGTCTCATTTACGTAATTTGAACATTTTAGTAAGTAAATTGATACATACCCAATAATTAGACCATTATTGTGCATAGGTACAATATAAGCGGATCCATTTTTACTGTCGGATTGGATACATAAATAATATAGCCATATAGCGCAGTTGTTCTTAAACGGGGGGCAACTAAAGGTTTTTTTGGGGGGGGCCTCAAAAAAAATAATCTAAAATGTTATTTGCTTATTACTGAAGTCAATTAGCTTAAATTTTACGTCCTATAAGAAATAATTCGATGATCGTAAGCATTTAAGTACAGCAGACTCTCAATTTTCCGGGTTAATGGAGGGAAAGGTAAGCACTGATAATAGAAATCACGAATAGTACAAATAATCCCCGTCTGCTTACCATCGCCATTCAAATTTACTGCCTTTTGTTTCTACTTATTTATGTGAAAAGGGATTTTCCTTAATGATAAATATTATTATTTGCGTCTTACTATCCGTTCGGGTTGTAAACAATGATAAATATTAAAAAGAAGCAGTGAAATAGACACCGATTAGACTGCTGCATGCGAATATCACTAAGCAATACAATTTAAACAAGAATATACAAATTAGTGGAAAGTTTTCAACAGCAGAGGTCCCATTAAATATATCTAGGTGAGTTAATTTTTGTTTGTTTGTTATTGTATTCAGTAAATAAAGACACTATTTTAGAATAAATCTTAATGATTAATATGTAAGTAAAAACTAGGGGGTCGAGAAAATAGTTCAGGCTATTTAGGGGGCCACGAGCAATAGAAGGTTAAGAAATAGAGGACCTTAACACGAAATACTGGCGTTCTATTCTCAACCAAGCTTACCAATTTTTGTTTGTGCGTCACGTCTTACTATCCGTCCGAGCATATTTACAATATTATTATTATTAGCACCGCATCTTACTACCCGTTCGGGTTGTACGCACTTACGCTAATGTGTAATGTTAGGGTGATTGTGAGATGAAATGAAGTACCTAGAGTTTAACGTGGGAGTCCGAACCACGGTGGAGGCCTGGCATTCCCCATATTCACAAGATGTCTTGTCAGAGGTGAAGGAAGGGTTTGGTAATCAGATAAATCTGTGCAGGGACCAAGGATTGAACACCTTACTCCTAGACCGCCAGGTCACCATATTTACAATAATAGGGTAAGAATGAGCAAGATAGAATGTCAGATCAATGATTTTTTCGTGGAGGGAGAGTGGAAAATAATCTAGTAAAATACCTCTTGGCTAACTAGACGGTTATACCAACCCCCACCATTAAGTTATAACAGAACATAGGATTTTGAAGCCTCCCCTCGCAAACTCGTCGATACGGCCTTCCATACAGATTTTATTTTTGTATTTAATCACTAGACCGTTTGGGTTATAAGCCTATGTATTAATTACACTAATGTGTTAGGGATTAGGAAGGTTGAATTTAGAGGAAGTGTAATCATATTTTCGTGGAGGGAGAGTGGGAAACCATTTAAGAAATCCCTCCTTAAGACACTCGAACTCCATACAATTGTTTCCCATTCTCTTCTCAGGCGAATAATAAATGTATTCACTATGTTAGGGTGACCTGGTGGTGTCGGACCTCTGTGTTGGGGGTACGAGGTTCAGTCCTCGGTCCCGGCACAGATTTATCTGATTACCAAACCCTTCCTTCACCTCTGACAAGACATCTTGTGAATGTGTGGAATGCCAGGCCTCCACCGTGGTTCGGACTCCCACGTTAAACTCTAGGTACTTCATTTCATCTCACAATCACCCTAACATTACACATTAGCGTAAGTGCGTACAACCCGAACGGGTAGTAAGATGCGGTGCTAATAATAATAATATTGTAAATATGCTCGGACGGATAGTAAGANATTACACATTAGCGTAAGTGCGTATAAAGCGAACGGGTAGTAAGACGCTGTGCTAAGAGTAATAATAATAGTAATAATATGTTAGCCAATGTCGGTCGGCACTGGCATGTTGTTTGTAACCAGGGATGAGGAAAACAAGATGTGTGTTGAGGGTAAAAAAAGAACAGTGAGATGTTGGTATTAGTGGAAGGGTTGGATTATAAGAAGTAGGAGTGGTTTGATATTTGGCTTCTTCCCAATAGGGTAACATTGAATGCTGGCTGTAAGCTGTCTGGAGGCAAAAATTAGTTAGAAATGAGCTACAACAAAGCAATTAGCACATTTCCATTTCTCATATCGACTACAGCGCTTGGTGGTTGAATGTGTCACTAACCTCTCGTCTGCCTCTTTGTATAGTAGCCGTCATTCCCGGATATTAATCTAGAGGTCCCGGGTTCGATTACCGATGGTACCGTAGGCATTTTTCCTTAAGAGGAATTATTGTTACTATGGTTGCCAATGGTCTGGTTAATTAAACTTGAGCTAGGTTTAAGATTTGTACCTTTACCACATGTTCATTATCACCACATCATCTCATCGGGATGAACGAAGTAACCACTCCCACATTGATTAGTTACTTCGGAAGACTGTTAAATATTCGCCACCGGTAGTAGGAGCCAGGAATGTCTAGCCGACATTACACACACACATACACATATTAAGAGAAAGAAAATAGAGGTATGAGAACATCAATATGTATCAAGGTAAGATATGTGTGTCTGTGTTTTGTCTTTTCAGGCTACTTACTTCTTTCCTATAATAATAATAATTATTATTATTAGCACCGCGTCTTACTACCCGTTCGGGTTATACGCACTTACGCTAATGTGTAATGGTAGGGTGATTGTGAGATGAAATGAAGGACCTACAGTTTAACGTGGAATCCGAACCACGGTGGAGGCCTGGCATTCCNGGAATCCGAACTACGGCGGAGGCCTGTTATTCCTCACATTCACAAGATGTCTTGTCAGAGGTGAAGGAAGGGTTTGGTAATCATATAAATCTTTGCCGGGACCGAGGATTGAACCCTGGCCGCCAGCATAGAAGTCTGACACCTTACCCCTAGACCACCAGGTCACCCATTCTCTATAATAGTCCTTACAGAAGAGATGATTTTTTTTCCCCGCAGTAAGTGCTTTATGCATAGTCTATTTGTAATAGGCTCTAGATGCCGCATCATTCAACCCATCTACTTTACCTATTTAGTAGCTCACCAGCAAGAACTGAGGAAAAAATGTTATATCTCCTGAAAGGCCTATTTACTGAACTTACAGATAACGTAAGAGTCTAAGGTGTTAATTTATTCAAAGTTGAATAATCAATTTGGGATAGTGTAGCATTCTTAAACAACAGCACTATCTTCTTTGATGCAACCTCTCCATTAGGCCTATTATTTTTCATTTTCCATATAATAGCCATTTTTTACATTAACCCCCTCTCGCTCCCAAGCATATTAAGGGGAACCTCTCAGGTATTGTGAGGCCACGAGGTTGGCTGGAGCAGCTCCCTCTACAGCACCTAACCCCATACCTCTGCTTCATTTGAAATTCATGCGAAACTTTTTAAACACCCTTCTCGCCCTCATCTCCTCCTGTAGGCTCTTAGGTAGGATCTCTTTCAAGGCCTTGATTACCACCTGGGCTTAATGAAAACACACGACTTCCTACACCGGCCCTGTGGCCTGGACGCGCAATAAAAAAAGAACCCACATCTTTCAACCAGGATTCGTTCATCCCGCTCAACGGATCGCACGTCCATACTCGTCCAGACGAAAAGGGTGCATGTACACTGCGTTTACCCTGAAAGGTAGCAGTCTCTCCTTGATGGATTACAGTATGTACAACCTTATAAGTTATGCCATAATGGAAAAGTGCAAGGTATGCTTATTACCTTTCGGAATTAACGAAAGTTAATCAGTTACATTAGGTGTCTTACTTTGGTAAAGTAATAATTCGTCCAAACTTGTAATTTTATTAACAGTTCACTCACTGTTAGATTTTGGGTTTTCCAGGCCAAGACAATCTTGACGGGACGTTACTATTGAGGTGAACCACCCAACCCCAATTATTTTCCATTACAAGTTATCAGTGACCTGGTGGTCTAGGGGTAAGATGTCTGTCTTCTGTGCTGGGGTCCGGGTTTCAATCCTCGGTCTCGACACAGATTTATCTGAATGCCAAACCCTTCCTTCACCTCTGACAAGACGTGTATTAATCACAACTTGTGAATGTGAGGAATGCCAAGCCTCCACCGTGGTTCAGATCCCACGTTAAACTGTAGCTCCTCCATTTCATCTCATTATCACCCCACCATTATACATGAGCGTAAGTGCGTATAAACCGAACGGGTAGTAAGACGCGGTGCTAATAATAATAATAACATTACAGGTTACATCCAATTGGCCAACCAGAATTAACATAATGTCGTGAGTGGATGTGTAGAAATTGTCTCAAAGTAACACTACTTAGAATATTATTTGTGGCCGGTCTTATGGCTCCTGGATAAATTTTTATATCTGGTCGATAAGTTCGAAGTGCGTCTTTGACTGCCAGATAGCATTCTTCCGCCAGATAAAATGCATTTATCAAAAGCATTTTTATCGGGAGGTTTACGTACCTGATAACTTTTATGTAAAAATTAAAATGGTTGTTGCCATAGTGACGCGTTGTTTTTCATGAGGTTTCGCCTATCAGAATATGTTTTTAGGTTAAAATCTTCATTCACGGTTTTATTAGGCACAGGCCAAGGCTCTAACTATATAAAGTTAGAACATTTAATTCACACTTTTATAGAAACCGACAAGCTATTTGTAGAGTTATAGATGTATAAGAAAAAATTATTTAAATGTGAGTACAATAAATTCCATTTTAGAAACGTTGTAGCCAACTATTGCCCACATTTTGGCAGACACCGAAATTAGTACTTGCAAGACAACCTAGCTTCTGCACCCAAGTGACACAATATTCTGTTTCCTCGCACTAGTTTAGCCGCCATTATTTAACGAATGTAGAGTGATATAGCCACTAGCCAGGTAGTAGCGGTAGCAGCAGTGTTTATACGTATGCGCGCACCAGTAAAAACAGTACCAATCTTGCGTTTTCTGCATAAAAAAATATTTTTCCGGCAGATAAATTCAGTCCATAATACGCGTAAAATATTAAAGTGGCTGATAACCTTTATCTGGTCGCTAAATGTACCTACCGATATCAATATGTATTCGGTAGTCATAAGACCAGCCCTTAAAAGCACAAGTCTCAAAGAGCATAATTTAACTTGACCACGATCCGCCACTAGATTCGCTCTGGTTTTTGCGACGTCATCTTGTTAGCTTCAGCTAATCTACTTCCTTCGTTTTAAAGATTAAATACAAGCCAACCTTTCAAGATTACGGCAGGTAAAGTAACCTCAAGATTAATAAAGGCCAATCTGTCAAGAATACGCCAACAGGTCTAGTGACTAAGGCTTGCTTTTAACAATTATTTCAAGAATACGTCAATTAAACGTTTTTAACGGTGTTACGTTTTAAAATCAACAATGTATTGGCTTACACTATGGATGATCACAATGGTGCATTCAATTTATATGTTTAAATTATTCAGAACAGAAATAGAAAAATCCCTTATGTCACCGTAATTAAATTTATTCAATATCTATTCTCTATATTTAGGCTTATATAATATATTAAATATAAGACATCTCCTATACACTTATTCAATTATATATAAAATTTCAATCATGAAAATATGGTAGCTGTATCATATCTTTTTTTAATTTAAACTTTCCGTTTCAAGGGCATTATATTCATATAACTTATCTAATATTAAAGGTTTTTTATTATAGACTATATACTCATGTTTTACGATAGTGATACGTGCATCCAGAAGATTAAATAATGTAGTCAATCGAGTTGGTATATAACCTCTTTCTTATACAATTTATATTTTTACATTTACATCAATTACTGTTTCCAGTCTGTGTTCCAGGTCAATTATTTATTCGAGCTTTAAATTTTCCACTACCGACTTGCTAGGCCTGCCATAGTTTCATACGCCTTATAATCTAACTTAAAACTAGAACCGGCACAACATCCAGTCCCCGGCCGTTAATTCATCAATGTGAAAGGGTAAACCCATATTTTACCAATGATAAATGTTCCGGCCATGCCGGGAATCGAACCCGGGACCTTTAGCTAAATAGGCAGACACGCTACCAACTGAGCTAAGGTGTCGAATTTAATATTGCTATATAGTATTTTTTTTAAATCGAGCCTACTCTGCCTGTAGTATGAACTATGAATACACTTTGTATTGAGAGAAGTCATATTGAAAGTAGTTTATTTTAGAAACGCGTCTTAGTATCAGTTCAGGTTATATGGGAATATACTTATTACACGTATGTGTTAGGGATGAGTAAGGTATAATTTAGAGGAATTTTACCCACATTTGCGAGTCAGGAATGGGGAAAAACTATCCTTGGTACACCTATCCAGGATTTGAACCCCGATCTGCCTTTCAAAGGCAGTCTAGCTTAGTGCGAGAGTAAAGCCTTAGACCATACGTCCACCAAAAAAAAAGTAAATTTTTATCAAATATGTATTACATCAATCTAAATTATCAAACCATGTTCCTAAATAAATAATCAAATAATTACTTTTCACAACAATTACAATTAAAATTAATGTCAAAGTCAAAACAATATTTTTGAATTAATTATTTCTCTCCCCAATCCATTGTTGATGATTTTTTTCAAAATAAATATGTATTTACAATTATATATTATTGGATTCAAAATAATTTTCTAAGAGAAATAAGTGTTTTGACAATCTTAGCATATATTTAATAGGTAAGGGTTGACATTAAACGTTAAAATGCAGCCATTAGGACATAAAGATGATTTAGCAAATAGTAAGGAAACTGTTGTAAGAAATGTAGAGATTTTATTAGAGTTTGGTAAGGAAATTGGAATAGAAGTGAACGCTGAAAAGACTAAGATAATTACGAAAACACAAATAACACATAATGGAGACGATAATTTGTAGATCACTGCGAACAACAAAAAAAGTGACCGAGTTAATGAGTTCAAATACTAAGGAAATTTTTTATAAAATAATTAAGATACTAAATTAGATATTATTAAAATAATACTATCGGTAAACGCATGAATTTACTCGGTCAGTAAGTTGTTGACATCTCGCCTGCTTTCAAGGAATGTAAAACCCAGGATATACAAAACAATAAAGCTACTGGTTGTTATCTATGGGTGTGAAACGTGGTCTCTTTAACTTAAAAATTATTTTTAAAAATTAGGGTGTTCGAAAACAAGGAGCTTAGGAATATATTTGGTCCAAAAAAAAAGGGATGAGGCTACTCGGAAGTGGAGAAGGTTACATTTGTTCGTCACTGTAGAAGAGATCTGATTTTGAATACCACCCAAATATTATGCGGTAATTTACCCCCCTTTAACTTATGATTTCACTACGACAGGCCTAGTAAACCGGTAATAAGAAACTGACTTAGACCACAGGCTGGAAACAGTAATGATGTAAGAAAATTCCTGGTTTCTCCCTATCCTTCCAATCAAATAAAGGTACATTTCCTTTATATTCTACCTCACTCATTCCTATCTTATTAATGCATATATGTGGATAGGCTTGACGAGTTTAAAAAAAAAGTTAAATAGCTTACATATAGATCAACACAGCTTTTATATATCTCAATTTCGTCAATCCGTAATCGAGTTGTTCCAACCAAACGTATGCCGTCTGTTGGCAAGGATAGTGCCAACATTTGTAGATATAGGGTGTCATGTGGTCAGCACAATTAACCCTCCAGGCCGTTACTCTCAGTTTTATAGACCAGAGTTGCTAATTTTTCGTTCAAGTGGATCCTCATTTGTTTTCTCGAGGCTGATTTCACCCAGATACTACTTCAGAGAGAATCTGAAGCGCCAGAGATCGAGCCCGGGTCCTTTGAATCTGTAGGCAGTAGCTCTGACCATTATACCACAGCTTATGTGTGAGTGCGTGTGGATTGAGGATGGTGGTATGTAGAACTAGCTCGAGTATCCACCACAAAGTGTCCTCCACGAGGTGGTGTGTGGTGTCTTATCTATTGACGGATCTTCCACAGTGACAACCACGTCCTAGCTCTATTGTCACCCAACGTCCCCAACACCTCAATATTCCACAACGTAAAACATGATGGAAACCATCCATCATTCCTTCTTCCTCCTCCACTCAACAGAATTATTGTCGCGCTACGAGACCATATTGTTACTTGATTTTCAATAGATGGATAGTTCCTTTCTAATGTAAGGACCAGTTGGGGGGAGCAAGAAGCACTTCCAATTCAGACCTGGGAGGTAGGTAGATTTATTATTATTATTATTATTATTATTATTAGCACCGCGTCTTACTAACCGTTCAGGTTATACGCACTTACGCTAATGTGTAATGGTAGGGTGATTGTCAGATTAAATGTAGAGCCTACAGTTTAACGTGGAATCCGAACCACGGTGGAGGCCTGGCATTCCACACATTCACAAGTTGTGATTAATACACGTCTTGTCAGAGGTTAAGGAAGGGTTTGGTAATCAGATAGATATGTGCAGGGACCGAGGATTGAACCCCGGAACTTAAGTCTGACACCTTACCCCTAGACCACCAGATCACCCATAGGTAGATAATATCTTATGTATACCATGATGTTGGTAGTTAATCCGTTCTGGAAAGCCTCAATTCTTACCAAAATTCTACTTTATAGTTTTAGTATGGTAGGATAAAAAAAACCTAGAACGGGCATCTATTCAGGAAGGCCTTTTATTTTACCAAAATACTACTACACAGTAGGATTATGGTAATAAATAAGGCCTTCTAGAATCGGTTACCTACTCAAATTATGGTCTAAAATTATATATCCTATTTTCCCAGGCGTATTCTTGTGCAATAATCAGAGTGTAAGGCACGCGAATTAAGGGCAGTATTTTTTACAGTTTTTAAATCAATTTTTTTTTTTGTCAAAATGTATAAAAAAATCTCCAGTGGAAATATAAATTTAATTTTCTCCGTTTGGCGACCTCAACAATTGTTGAATGTCTATCAAGGGTGTCCTGGAATTTAATTACTTTATTTCTCTCTTCATTTAAAAAGTTTATTTTCTAATGTCGCAATGCTCATGAAAGGTTTTCAATAAATATTGATGGGTGACCTGGTGGTCTAGGGGTAAGGTGTCGGACTTCTGTGCTGGGGGTGCGGGGTTCAATCCTCGGTCCTCTCACAAATTTATCTGATTACCAAACCCTTCCTTCACCTCTGACAAGACATCTTGTGAATGTGTGGAATGCCAGGCCTCCACCGTGGTTCGGATTCCACGTTAAACTGTAGGTCCTTCATTTCATCTCACAATCACCCTACCATTACACATTAGCGTAAGTGCGTATAACCCGAACGGCTAGTAAGACGCAAGGCTAATAATAATAATAATAATACAAACCTAGGGGCAATGGGTTCAATTCCCACCTGGTACCTAGGTTAATGTTCCAGAAGGGAAATTATTCCAACACTTAACATGGTTTGATTGGTTAGTCTTAGTTTGGGATTAAGAGTCTCCACTAGCTCCACACCCCCATTCACTTTCATCATCCTATCATCTCGTCGGGACATGGAAAGAGCCTCCAAGGACACAGCGGGAAAATAAATTATCCCAAAAAGGAAATTTTTAGCACCACGTCTTACTACCCGTTCGGGTTATACGCTAATATAGTAATTACGCTACCGGTTTTATGGATTAGGGTAGTTAGATTTATAGGAAATGTACCCGCATTTGTGTATAGGGAGACCATAAAACAGTTTTGAGGGGGAAACCTAAGTACACCCGATTGAGATTCGAACCTCGATCTCCGCGTCATCGGTAGGCTAGTCTACTACGAGCGTAGCGCGTTAGACCAGGCAGTCACTGAAGCTGGCGATATGAAATAAGAAGCGGAGCAAAATAACAAACAAATGACCTGGTCATCCAGATGGGTTGATGTGTTGAATCAAAAGATCCATGTTAGTAATCTTTGACTGGTGTTTTTTTTTTGTTTGTTTTTTTTGCGCAGCCTGTCAGCAGGTACAGTACGGAGTCCACGCGGTGTTCGGCCCGTCAGATCCTCTGCTAGGTGCGCACATTCACTCGATCTGTGACGCCCTCGATATACCCCACCTCGAGTCACGTCTGGATCTCGACGCGGAGTACCGCGAGTTCTCTATCAATCTGTTCCCGGCCCAGAGACTGCTCAACGTCGCCTTCCAAGACGTCATGGCCTTCCTCAACTGGACTAAGGTCGCTATTGTGTACGAGGAGGACTATGGTGAGTTCTTGTGTACTCATGTCTAGGCTATCATAATATAATATATTTAGTAGACTTACGTTTGTTGTTCAATAGTACAAATAATTTTGCAACTAAATGTTATATATATATATATATATATATAATGATGTTATTTGCCACCCTACCTTGTATTTCCCTATTTTATTTCTACTTTTGTGAACAATTATAATTTAAATTTCCGTGAAATATTCGAAGCTCGCCGTCATGTTGCCAGCCTGACTAATGACAATGTTTACATATATTAAATTATGTAAAAGGACGGAAGGAACAACGTAAAACATTGTTTTAAATAATTTAAATAAGGAATTATGATTTAAGGAAGAACATTTACCTTTTATTAAGCATATTAATTATCCATTTAAGAAGGGTGTTTGACTGTATTTATTTTGAAGGTCTGCCATCTTTGTTTTAACGCATGCCCAGCGCTATCAAACGAGTGAGGAGTGAAC
>CABFOV010000902.1:73085-108539 GCA_902141375.1 Timema poppense
TTTGGTGGTCCAAGATGGAGCCAAATGAATGTGGGCTCCCAATTTAAATTATTTTTATAGTGGTTAAAAGGTGAAAGATTAAAGTGAAATTAGTAAATAAAGGAAGCTAAGAGAGTGTGTAAGAGCTGCAATGTTTGTGTTTATTTAAATTGTGGAAGAATTTCAAATGAAACAAAATTTATGAAGATGGTGTTTTCAGTATGGGTGAGGTCAAACCAACTCTTCAACTTTTGATTATTGTAATCATTTCTTTTCTCTTTTCTTAATAAACCAGAACTCTTTTATTCCCAGAAGGACAGACTAATACAAAGAATTATTTAACATTTTATTTGATGTCTAATTATTAATTTTATTTATTGTATCTATATATTTTTTCTCTTCTTATGGTCTCAACAATACTGTGCTATACTTTATTAAATTAGAATTATAATTAACCGGAATTCCATAGGTAGGATTTGGATGTGGACAAAAAGGAAACCACAATAAATTCATAAAGTGCCAACAATTGTTTTTTTTATACATTTATTTTTATTTGTAGCCCTAATCACATTTTTTTTCAACAATCCATTTTTTTTTAAATCTAAATTGTTCATGTTCTTTTTTAGTTTTAAGTTCACCCTGTGGTCTCGAGGTTGAGAGTCGTTGTGCCACTGAGTTTATAGCCGAGGTAAATGTATTGTTCCTTTTTGATTATTATTTTCCCCCTAGATACCAGGGGTGGCGCCCAACTAAAACACGAATCATATAGATAAAAAAGAAATATATTTTTTTCTTTTTAAAACTTTTATTTTATTTTATTATTATATATATATATATATATATATTTTATTTTTATTACAATATGATGAGTTTGTACATATAGGTATGTTTTATTGCAGTGTTTTGCCAACTTTTTAAGTTTACGGTACACTTAAGGTGGCTGCCTCTGTCATCAGAAAGTATCAACCTCTGTCAAGCCACATGGCTTAGAATACAAAGTTGTATGCCTTTTGTCTTTAGCTATTTCTTTATTAAACCTAATATTATGCTCCCTTTAACCCTACACCTACAACCACCCTTTGTCATGTCAATAAGAAAAATAGTAGAAAGGAAACTACGAAACGCCTTATCTCAAGGTAAAGAGGAAAACTCGCGGCTAGTTTTCAAATATCATGCTATGTTGTGAACATATAAAAAAAATTACTGTATTTGTTAGAGGAAGACTAAATTTATAAATATCCCTTTTTCATCGAGCCTAGTCTCATGGCTACACAATATATGCTCAAAAATTTGTTGAAAATGAGCTAAAGTCATATTTTTACACATTTTTTCTATTAATAAAACACAAATTATAAGTTTGTTAAGATAAAAGACCCCTGTTGGGATCTTTCGACTTTATTTTCGTGTGAATCATATCTTGAACGCATAGTAAAAAAAAATGTTTTGGAGCTAAAAGTCTGGGCGGCAAATTCTCGCTGTCTGAGGCGGTCCTATTGACTAAAATATTGGGTTGGAGCTAAACGTCTGCGTGGCAATTTCTCACTGATTAAGATGGTCCTTTATACTAAAAATTTTGGGTTGAAGCTGAATGTCTGCCCAGCAATTTCTCGCCGACTGATAATGGTCCTTTTGACTAAAATATTTGTGTTGAAACTGAATTTCTGCCCGAAAATATCCCACTGACTGAGATGGTGTTTTTACTAAAAATATTGTGGTCTGAGCTAAATGTCTGCGCGGTAACTTCTCGCTGGTTGATGTGGTCCTATTGACTAAAACTATTGGGTTAAAGTTGAATGTCTGCCCGGCAATTTCTCGCCTACTGAGAGTGGCCCCCTTACTCTAATATTTTTTCGTAGAGTTCTGAGCTGTGGCCACAAGGCACACTGCCATGGTACATCAGTATTCTACCATGTGTGTATATATATATATATATATATATATATATATACACACACACACAAGTTGTGTGTATGGTCCTGATAAAGCTTTAAAATTATCATATGTATTTAGAACAAATTTAGCACGTAAGCTACATGTCGAGTGAAAGATATCCATTTTGATGGTAGTGTTCTTTGAACAAGATATCTAAGGATTAGAGTGATGAAACGTTTTGACAACGTAACGTGTACCCTTTGTGGCTTTTATTCCCGATGAAATAGAACGTTCCTTAGTATTCACTAGTAGCAGTTTCAACCTCACTACAACTGTACTCTTAGGCACTCATCTATATAAAAATGTATCAATAAGCGAAAAATTAAAAAAAGTTGTAGAAAGATTCAATTTAATTCAGGCCGAGATTAAATCAGAAATAAAACAAAATGTAGCTTGTGGAAGCTAATTTACTTAGAGATAAACAGTTATCACAGTTATAAAATGTGTTGGTGTAGCAAGGAAACCTATATTGTAAGATTTTTCAGAAAGTTATCAATGGCTTGATCTGACTATTTATATTGTAAAATACTTACCAGAAAATATTAAAGCCATTTTATAAATATTTCAAATTTTTAAAACGCCACTACCCTCAAAATAAATTCCACCAAAAAATTTGTAAGCAATGCAATTTTATTAGGTTTACTGCCTGTATACCCATTCAAAGCAAAATTTCTATAGCGATTATTTTTTTCATTTGTAATTTTCAAAAAAATCACTCGTAAATTAATATTTTTCGCTTAATTTAAGGTATGGAGTATAAATCAAAAAATGTCCTTTTTTATATTCATAACAACATTTAAATATCGAGTTTGAACAAAATCCGTCAATTCATTTCGAAATTGTAAAATACACTTTTTGGGATTTAGGGGAACATAAGACTTGAATATTTATAAAAATCTCGAGGTCTAATGTACAATTGTACAATGTTTTCTCTTTATATGAGAAAGTAAAAAAATAGATTTATAAGAAATTTAGTAACTATTGTCTAACCGAATCGCTCCAAGTTTTAAAAATATAATATAAAAAAGCGCCTCCATTGATTTCTAATTTTTTATTTTATTCCACCACGTCTTACTTCCCATCCGGGTTATTCACAAGCTATTTACTAAACATATATTCAATAGTCATCAAATTGAAAAATACATTGCTATCAAACAATTACTTTCAAATAATGAATAGAATAAATAGCATGATACAATTTATTCAATGAGAGTAAAAAATAATCTCGCAATAAAATGATGTATAAATTATATTTTACTATTTACAAATAGTCGACCTTGGTCATCTTGAGGTAAAGTGCTAACGAAGATCAACGTATTTTTTCTTAACCGATAAAAATCCGTAGCACAACTTCCTTCGGAGGGAAGTAAAATTGTTGGTCCTATGTCAATTATGGCACGTAAAAGTACCCTGAAAGGTAAGTAAAAATACCTTTACCGGCAAAATAGGTAGGCGCTTTCACGCTCCCTCATACAAATTCAGTGTGGAAGGCAACGGGAAACCACCATATTTCCTGAACTCGCTTAGTACAAGTGATTTCTACCAGATTGTACAGGTAGCACTAACCGGCCAAATGGGTGAGTGCTTAACCCAACTCCAGATTGATATAAATCACATCAAACAAACCTTCGGGTTGCTAACTTAAGAAAATATAAACTAAGATGATTTTTAGAAAACAAAAACATTTTGCTATACAAATGATGGGAAAAGTAAGCGTGATTAAAGTTTTACAAATAATGAACTTTTAAAAAAATAATCAGTTTTAAAACACTTACTATACTAGTTTAAAACGCGTATTATACTATATTAAAACATGTATTATACTAGATTAAAACACGTATTATACTAGTTTAAATAACAGTTATTCTTATAATATCAAAGCTTAGCCAGGAGAAACTCACTAAATGGCGTTATAAGCGCATTTGTTCTTATCTCTGTAAGAAATAATTTAAAGTCTTTGTTCCAAAACTTCGGCCCGTTTTATTTTTTGCTTACCTTCTGTAAGTGAGCCGCATAGGTTTAGGGCACACATTCAGTTTTAGTATTGGTTGATCTTGCTAGTGCGTGGAGCAAATTTACCTCTAGGTTGAATTTAATGTTTCAGATATAATCATTTTATTTTTATGGACTCCTCCGGCACGGATTTATCTGATTACCAAACCCTTCCTTCACCTCTGACAAGACGTGTATTAATTTCACAATTTGTGAATGTGTGGAATGCCAGGCCTCCACCGTGGTTCAGATTCCACGTTAAACTGAAGGTTCTTCATTTCATCTTACAATCACCCTACCATAACACATTTGCGTAAATGCGTACAACCCGAACGGGTAGTAAGACGCGGGGTTAGTAATAATAATAATAATAATAATATTTTTTATGGAAAGCAGAATAACTTTACACATTATAAGTGAGCTCACATTCGTAATCCCAAGTAATTTGAAGAGAGGGGTTGTGTGCTCTTTAAGGCCAGAGAGAATTTATTCTCATGAACTGATTTGTGCCAATTAGAGTGATTTCAATAGGCAGATTTCAATTTTTTTTTTATGGTGGACACGAGTAGAATTTTTCCATGCTACTAATGTTGTTGACCCCGGTGGCCTTGGAGCGAAGTGCTCGCCATAGGGGCAATATTCATGAGCTCAAACCCAGTCAAGGTAGACTCATTTTTCTTGTGTTATAAAAGTCCTTTACACAATTTCCTTCGGAGGGGAAGTAAAGCCATCAATCCTCAGTGATTGTGGAATGTAATTAGTCCTTGAAAGGTATAGACAATACCTTTATGGCAAAATTGGTAAGTTCTTTAGTGCTCGCTCGTATACATTTAGCTTAGAAGGCAATGGAGGAACAACCTCACTTTCTGAACTCCCCAATACATGGGATTTCTACCAGATGGTGCAGAAGCACTGACCAGCTGAAGGTCCGAGATCATGCCCAGCTCTGGGTGGATGTAAATCAAACCAACCATCCGGTTGTTGACTTAAAGAGAAGTTTACTTAACTAACTGTAGACTATTTTCTGCAGTCTTGTACGTTATTTGATGATAGACCAATTCGGTCTCCTGCTTGCATAATAGTCCCTCTTTCAATTCCATCTCAGTGCCACCATATTCTCTAACAGCGATAACCGACACTTTATTCACAACAGTGCGCGTTAATATCGGTGCGGGAATTCTTTTTTAGTACAGTAGAGCGTCGAAAATCCGGACGTCAAAAATCCAGAGCGTCACAAATCCGGATTTGGAGGTGAGAGCAGGTAGGGGAGGTAGTGGAAGGGGTCCTTGAGAGCTCAACGACTTAGCCAGTCACCTCTCCTTGGTCACGTGCTCGGCTCAGTTCTGTGCTATCATTTACAAACTATACAGCAGTGGTGAAACCTTCGTCGTATAGTTGCCTTAGTGACGTTTTAGTGTGCGAGTTAAAACGGAACATATTTTTACTTTGTTAATAATGTCATCATTATAAAATAAAAGGAAACATAAATTTGTATCTATAGAGGATAAGTTAGAAATTCTATAAGGACTGTTTAAAGGGGAAAGTGGTGCATCTCTCGCTAAAATAGATGGTGTGGGAACTTAAACGATTAGTGACATTAAAGCAAAGAAAGACAGTTTGCAACGTTTTGTTTCAAAACTAGATTCTGAAGAAGGTTCACAAAAAAGAAAAACCACACGTATACGTATGTATACAGTTATTGAAAGCACATTTGAAAATCCGGACAATTCAGTAATCCGGATGGAGTCCCGGTCCCGATCGATCCGGATTAACGACGCTTCACTGTACTTGTATTAAGGAAAATACAGTACCAGTATTTGTATTCGTTTTAGGCTTGAACAAATTGCGAGAACTGGTCCGCTCCCAAGTGAACCAAGAAGTGGAAGTCCACCTTCGCCAGGCAGATCCTGACACTTATAGAGCCGTGCTCAAAGAGATCAAGAGCAAAGAGATCACTAACCTTGTGGTGGATACTAGGCCGGAAAATATGCATTATTTCCTAAAAGGGGTGAGTTGAAGAAGAATTTCAGTTGAAGGGCTTTGTTTAAAAAATGAAACACACATTGGAAGTAGTATACAACTGTACAGAAAGTACCTTTAATTTTAATCGCATGAACTATGAGTAGATGGTGACCTAGTGGTCTAGGGGTAAGGTGTCGGACTTCTGTGCTGGGTTCCGGGGTTCAATCCTCGGTCCTGGCACAGATTTATCTGATTTCCAGACTCTTCTTTCACCTCTGACAAGACGTGTATTAATCACAACTTGTGAATGTGAGGAATGCCAGGCCCCCACCGTGGTTCGGATTCCACGTTAAACTGTAGGTCCTTCATTTCATCTCACAATACATCCTACCATTACACATTAGCGTAAGTGCGTAAAACACGAACGGATACTAAAAACGCCGTAATAATAATATTAATGCAAGTAGACAAATATGAAATACTGCACTGACTTACAATTTCCTTCCTTTTTGACCTAAATTTAACGTTTGTATGGGTTTTTTAATAAATGAAAAAAAATTGCCATGTATTACTACACGTTCGGGTTACACGCAAACATATTAATTACACTAATGAGTATAAATAGAGAAGTCAGAATTTAGAATAAATGTACTGATATTTGAGTGGTGGAAGATTGGAAAACAATTTAGGAAAAACCACATTCAGTACATCCGACCGGGATTCAAACCCCTACTCCCCATCATTGTAAGTTAAGTCTAATGTGGGTGTGACGCCTTAAGGAAAATAAGTATGGAACGCTATAACAGGCCAGGGGTTTTTTTTTTTGCAGTTTATACAGAAAAATAATTTTTGGCCGAAATGAATAAAATATTAAAATGAATAAAATATTGTTCCAGTACAAATATATTTTAATTTTCTTCACGTGATGATATCAACAGTTGTTGAATATATATAATAAGCATAATGGCATTAAATGACAAACTTTTTAAATTCATTAAGAGAAAAGTCATTAAATTCCGGGTCATCCTTGAAAGATGATCAAGAACTATTGATATCATGTGTAGAAAATTAAACTATTATTTACTAAATCAATATTTTATTTATTTTAACCAAATAAGTTTTGATATAAAAATTTCAAAAACACCTTATCTTGCGTCCCCTATACCCCCACCTTAAGTCTGTATGTAGGGACAAAAATAGTGGAGAAGGGAGGGTGGAATAAATTACTATTTGATGGGTTAAACAATGAGGGCAGTCCCGGGCAAGCTTTTGCCTAACTTATTGTAATCTCGTTTTTCAGTATTTCTTATTTATTTTCATATTTTGACATTTGATTATTCTTTATCGTAAGAGGTGAACATTTATTTTTAATAACGGTTAGGTAAATACCCATTTGCCATGACAGAGTTACGCAATTTATTCCACTAGTTAAATTTATTAACTCTAGAATGATCTTTGGACTTACTCTCTATCTTTTAATTAAAACAGTAGTCATTAGAAATACGTACTTCAACACCCCAGGGGGGGGGGGAGTCCATCCACACCTACGAGCCTCGTATACTAATTGAACCAAAGTTGTATCTAATTAAATCAGAATGATTCTTGTTCCCAATATTTTGTGTAACATTAACACACAGGAAGTGAACCCATCTCATGAATCTTGAATTAACCGTCCCATTTAGTTTACAGAGTGAAACACGAGAGAATACCTAAGTGAATAGTTTAATCCAAAATGAGACTTAACTAGTTAGTTGGAACTTTGGTTGGCAGTCAAGTTTATTAAGGTATATAACATGACTATGACATGCTTAGATTGAATTTTTCTTACTAAATATGTATCTCTATTAATTTGGTTTAAAATATTATTTACAGATTCTTCAGCTCCAGATGAATGATTATAAATACAACTATTTCTTTACCAATTTCGTAAGTAGGTACTTCTACAATATTTATAATACTATCGTAATTAAATTTTTAAATACTTAAATTATATTAAATAAATACAAATTTAAACACTGTAAAAGTTAATGTAATTTATGTCATCACATTTCACTTCCCATTCGGAATATAGTCCTGTACTATTCACACTATTATACGAGGGATAGAGAACGTTGAGTTTAGAAGAAGTGTAACCACGTTTTCAAGGAATGAAAGTGTAAAAGCATTTAGGACCAAACACCCTCAATATATCCTACTGGGATTCGAATCTCCACTTCCCCAATTATCGGAATTCCAGTATATTGAGAAACTGCTGTCTTAGAAAAGTGTTAGACAACTCTTTTTGGCCCCAATAGACCTAAAACTCATCAAAAGTACCGTGATTACACATAGTTTCTCCAGTTTACTTTTTAATATTTCTTTTCCAGTTCATACCGCTTATATTTATTCCTTCAATTCCATATTTTCTCAAATAAATATTTCCCGCGATTATTGAAAAGAAAATAAGAATAAATAAAATGTACATTTTCACATTAAACTATTAAAATCATTATAAACATTATCCATTATGACCGATGAAGGTTATTTTGGTCACATTCGAATATTATTTGAAAGTATGCATATGATCGACTGATAATTTCCACACGATCGATCAGTTGCCGATCACTTCTTTAAGCAATTCGACCACCGAAGCGTCTAGAACAAAAAAAAAATAAGTTGCGATAACGTGTTTTATTTGTTTGTGTTTTTTTTTAGAAAATATTAGGGAATTTATTGTGTGTCATTTTATTTTAAAACTACTTTTGTACAATCAAGATAGAAATCAATTAATATCTTATATTAATTGAAATGTGATTGTATAGGATATCGAAACATTCGATCTGGAAGATTTCAAGTACAACTTTGTAAACATGACGGCCTTCAGGATTGTGGATGCCGAGGATGTGAGTGTTCAAGAAATACTCAAGGATATGGAGAGATTTCATCCCACTGGTCACAGCATCCTCAACGCTTCAAGAATAATTCAGGCAAGACGATCATACACCCACGAAAAAGTTTAGAACTTGTTGGTTTTAGTATCACGTTTTGATTCTTAACATCGATTAGAAACTAGATTATTTACTCTTTAAATATGTGTTGTTGTGCTTGATTCACTCACGCGTAACCTTGATTCACTCACGCGTAACCTTGATTCATTCACACGTAACCTTGTTTCACGCACACTTAACCTTGATTCACTCACACTTAACCTTGATTCACTCACAGGTAACCTTGGTTCACTCACACCTAACCTTGATTCACTCACAAGTAACCTTGATTCACTCACACGTAACCTTGATTCACTCACACTTAACCTTGATTCACTCACACTTAACCTTGATTCACTCACAGGTAACCTTGGTTCACTCACAGGTAACCTTGATTCACTCACAAGTAACCTTGATTCACTCACACGTAACCTTGATTCACTCACACTTAACCTTGATTCACTCACACTTAACCTTGGTTCACTCACAGGTAACCTTGGTTCACTCACAGGTAACCTTGATTCACTCACAAGTAACCTTGATTCACTCACACGTAACCTTGATTCACTCACACGTAACCTTGATTCACTCACACGTAACCTTGATTCACTCACACTTAACCTTGATTCACTCACACTTAACCTTGATTCACTCACAGGTAACCTTGATTCACTCACAGGTAACCTTGGTTCACTCACAGGTAACCTTGATTCACTCACACGTAACCTTGATTCACTCACAGGTAACCTTGATTCCCTCACACGTAACCTTGATTCACTCACACTTAACCTTGATTCACTCACACTTAACCTTGATTCACTCACACTTAACCTTGATTCACTCACAGGTAACCTTGATTCACTCACACTTAACCTTGATTCACTCACAGGTAACCTTGGTTCACTCACAGGTAACCTTGGTTCACTCACAAGTAACCTTGATTCACTCACACGTAACCTTGATTCACTCACACGTAACCTTGATTCACTCGCACGTTAGCCGAGAATAGAAAGCAGGATCTGCCTCAGGGGCGCAGCGATTCACACTGTGTGTATGTTGACCCATGATGCATTGCAATGCAAGCTTAAAACAGCTGACTATCCACCCATTTTATTTTCTGGTGGATAAAAATATATTTTAGATCATTCTCCGATTAATATTTTCAAATTAAAACGCTGTGTCGTTGCACAATCCAATACATTGATACACTCGCTTTACATTAACAGGATATTTCAAATCTCCTCACAAAAGCCAACGAAGCTGTCCGCTAGCTTGTGGCTGTAGAGCGCATACGTCGACAAATGCGCATGCGCAATAATTTGAAATAGTTGGTTTTGAATTTATTGGTTCTCCCGTGCCGGAGATCTCAGGCAGAGCGGACAAAGTAGCGACGAGTTGAACTTTAGCGAAACAGCTCGCGCCCAAAAGGCGGAAATATTATTAGCTTAGATCTTGTCACGTAATCTCTTTTCTGTTCTGCGCTAGTTTCTCGGCGAAAGTGTGAATCCACAGTTAGTCTCCGAATCAGTTTCAGAGTTTACAGAGTGCGGTTGTCTGACGAACTCCTTGCTTGGGAGGCAAAGATTTCTGTAATCTGGAGGAGTATTTTTCAAAGTGTAAACAAATATTTTTCTTTCAGACCAATGATTATTATTTCCCCTTAAATTCAGCCTTAACAATATTGTTGTCTAAGTTTAGGTCATTGACAGCTACAGTCCCATTTATACTTTCGCGTAGTTTTACATCAAGTCATGTGATTTTCACCTGAAACTTTTGATATATATTATCAAAATATATAAAATAACACTAATACAATAGTTTAGTGTTATAATTTTTGAACTAAAAAAAATATTTTCTAAAAATAATTCTGAAGAAAATTGGATTATAATACTGGTGTCAGAGTTCTAATAAAATATTTCAAGGCTACTACATTCGGCTTTAATTAAAATTTATTTGGGATTTTTTTTACCTACACGGAATAGATTTCGTCAAAAAAGTAACTAGCCCCTCAGCCTTTTTACCGCCACTCGACGACTAAAATAAAAATCCAACTATATACATTTTGGAGGAGTTCCACTAATTTCTTACAGACAAATTATCCGTTTTTTTATTATTTTTTTAAGGTATTCCTCAAGAAATTCCTTTTTTTGTCCATACAGTTTTAATATAAGTAAAAATAATTAAATTTCACTTTTCATAAAATTGATTAAAAAGTAATTGTATTTTAAAACGGTTGAGTTTTCTAAGAAAATGTATGCAGTCATTCCGCAACATAATGTTTCAGGATGGGACGGGGGCAGGGGGTGAGGGTAGGACATGTTTTCAAATCAGGTAGCTAAATGCTTCAGTTCACCTTTTCTTCTATGCAAACACATAAAATTTAAAGATTGAAATTAAAATAAATTTCTCGAATTAAAAAAACGTTCCAGTTTCATATTTAGTTTTTGTTTGCTTCCATTTGTAATAATTCTTTTTTTCTAGGTACAAAAAATCCCTTGTTTTTTTTCGGTCCTCTGGGTGCTTTGCTGCAACTCTAATTTTAAACGTGTAAAGGGCGAAGTTCTTGCATTGTTCCCAGGCGGAGCCTGCTTTGATGTACGACTCGGTGCTGGTGTTCGCCATTGGTCTGCAGACCCTGGAGCAGAGTCACGCCTTGCGACTGTCAAATGTCTCCTGTGACCAGGAGATGCCTTGGGACGGAGGACTCAGCCTCATCAATTACATCAACTCGGTGAGGCAGGCGTCAGAACGTGAATGTTCTGATTTGGGGTTTGGATATGTATAGACCAAGATTATATCAACAGAGAGAACAAACGCTAAGACCCACTTCAGTGGCAGAATGGTCTAAGTTAGGATAAATATATGGCACACGCACACGATTTGGGTGGCATAAACGATATCAAACAAATAAACACTAAATAAAACTTTTCCCAACGTGGTATGATTTTTTTGAGATCAATCAAATTTATTATTATTATTATTATTATTATTAACACCATGTCTTACTACCCGTTAGGGGTAAACGCACTTACGACTAATGTGTAATGGTAGGGTGATTGTGATATGAAATGAAGGACCTACAGTTTAACGTGGGACCCGAACCACGGTGGAGACCTGGCATTCCCCACATTCACATGTTGTGGAGATCCATCAAATGTTGACAACCATGTCATTCCCATTTCACAATGAACTTTGTGAAGGTCAACGGTTAGAAATCGTTGTGTGTTATTTAAGACAAGTTATGTCCCCAGAAAAAAAAAAAGTCTTGTGTAGCAAAATACAAACAAATGTTTCAAAATAATATGTAAAAGATTCTATACGGTTTTTATTTAAGCATTTATGTAAATGTCTACCCACCCCCCCCTCCCAAGGTGTTACTCTCAATAGTTTTACCTTAAGTTAGTTTTTGGTTTTTTGCAATAAAAAGGCACTTTTGGTTTCACAATTATTAGAGTTTATTCAAAACGTTGTTTTGGAGAATGGAAACGATACAATTATTTTTAAGTGTGTAGTTGTTTATTTACTGTTGCCTTAGGGATATTTATTTAACCATTGTTGGGGTGCTGCGTTAGCAAAGGATGAGAGATAAAAGTTAAAAGTTATCAAATAATATAAAAATATGTTAAAATACATCAACATTAGTATAATTAATTTAGTCTATGGCCCTCACTTTGACAATTTAGTAAAATTTCAGGCATTTCAAAATTATTTACAATTTTATTTGAGCTACTATTCATTACATTTCATAATATTCCACAAGTTTTGATTTTTAAATATCCATTAAAACGTAAATAAGAGGTGGCACTTAAGTTTAAAATTCAGCTGGTCCTTAAGTGACACACTGATCTAGGTCATCACTCTCGTGTCTGACTGATCTGCTGATGACGGGGAGATTGGAGTTCGAATCCCGGTCGAGACTACCAAGGGTTGTTTATCACTTTCTTTCCATTCAAATTTAGGTAGGTTACCTCTAAAATGTTTCCATTCTCATATCTACCCCATTAGAGTAATTATGATATAAGCGTATAGCCTGAAAATATAGTAAGACGCATTGATAAAAAAAACTCTAAGAAAAACTAAAAGATAAGCTCTAGAATTAAAGTGGCATCTAGTATTTAAAGAGACGAGACCTACTCCTCGCTTCCAGGACAAGTCGAAGTCTCTTGGTAGACGAAGCCCTTGATTCTTGTGACTAATAGCGCTTAAAGAAAATTCGTTACGGATTGATATTTTTTTATTCGGATAGATCTCACTGCGGTTCCACCTCTAGGAATCGTCAATCTCGAAACAGATAGTTCTAAAGTATTTGTTGTTGAACAAAATGTAAAATGGTGGAAGCATGAACGGACTATTTGATAATAAGAGAACTTGGAAGAATTCGAAAATGAATTTAATAGAATGCCACATATATTTCGTGAACGCGAAGACGCTTTTTAGCTGAGTGATAAAAAATGTATTAATTTGTTCAGGCTTAATAAACGGTGTTATTCAAATAGAAAGGCATTCCATCCATATGCTGTATATTATTTAATTTTGGCTTTTTAAATACCTATTAAAGTTATTAAGATATCTAATACATGATATAATAAGTTATACTAGTAATAGCTTTTTATTTAATCATTTAGCGAAACAAAGAAACATACATAAAGTGTAATCTGCTTTTTCTCTTTGCTTATTCTCTTCCAATCCAATTTTATTTAGACTTGATCGTGCTAAACTTAACCAATAAAAAATAAAACCGAGATAAAACTAAGATGTCGAAGACAACATTTTTGTTATTCTATTGTTTAAATGGCTGAAGGGTGCGTTCACACAACTATAAAGTAAATCACAATTTTTGACACCGGAAGTTCGGAATTTTTCACTTAATACGAAATTAGAAGACTCAATACGAATTGCGAGATTTTAAACTCAGGAATGGCTAATTTACGGATATGAAATTACGAGTTCGAGTTGAACATGGCGAGATTCACCGTAGGGAGATAAACTCGCAACATCTCCGGGATAGGCCCATCAAGTGCCATTTTAAAGCATTTTTGATTAGGCAGAATAAAATTAATTTATTTAATCAAGGTCATGTTTTACAGTTCAAACAGGATCAAATAGTCCAACAGTATTAGATAGTTATAGTTATTTTCTGTATTTGTCATTTAAAGGCGACATAAGAGCCCCAGATTTTAGGCGAGTGCCACTAAATCGTTAAAAATTGAGGGCCTGTTTGCTGACATGCTGGCGAGAATATGGACTATTGGAACGTGGAATTAGAGATGAGTGTGTGATAAGGTTATTGAACTGGTAGGGGAAATGATTGCAAGAACAATTGGTATAATGTATTTGTATGTTTACAGGTAGAATTGAAAGGTCTTAGTGGTCCGATCGAGTTCAAAGAAGGACGCCGCATCCAATTCAAACTGGATCTCCTCAAGTTGAAACAGCACGCACTCGTGAAGGTAGGGGAGTGGACACCTTCTACCGGTGTCAACGTGACAGATCGCGCCGCCTTCTTCGACACGGGGACGATGAACGTCACCCTTGTGGTCATCACTATCCTGGTAGGTCCCAGCGGTGACGCTTGGCTTGTTCAGTGACATGTTACACACACCTTGGACTCGCTGTTGTTCTCTTGAGTGATGTTACAAACTCAAGAACACGCTAATTAAAAAACATCTCAGCTTTTCTTGATGTGTAACGCATCCAATTCTATTTTACCTTGGAAAATTCTAAGGTGCTTTCAGATTTTATATAATTCTTTAAGAATTATATATATTATATTTATAGGTGATTTTGTTTAGTAAGAAACTCGGTTATGACGTAGTCGACACCTTCAAATATCTTTCACTCGGAGCACTGGTCCATGGTTAGAGTGGAAAAGGAGGGTTTGATTTTCTATATATTTGCTTAATATAACCTATTTTACTAATTATTAAAATATATTATTTATAGTAATATTTTTACTTAAATAAATTTTATAATCAAAAATTAAATCAGATTACTTCTATAATATAATTTCACGATTTTAGATAAAGAAAAAAGGACTAGGTATTTATCAAACAATGCACGTCATAATCTGAACATATTCAAAGATAGGAATTACATTTAATAATTTATTTGAAGTTATGTTTCCATAATCGTATTTTCACTGAAATTTGTATCAGTTTTTCAAAATGATCTTTAGTCTGTTCTGATAGTTTATCTTGCTATTCAAATGAAAACATTGTTTCACCAACTAAAATCAAAATATGGTTATGCTTCTTAACAGTTAAGTGTTAATTGTTTTACCATCTAAGAAACTAATTTGTTGTTAGTGTGTTGATTTTCTTCCTGTTTTTGTCAAGAAATTTAGTTGGTTAGAATTTAAATTATTTCTTTTTTACTAACCAGGGAATGATTTCACTTGTTTTAATTGTTTATGTTTATTTAGTTATTTCTGAATTATTTTATATGTTCATATCTATTATGATATAGTTTAGTCTATTAAAATTTAATTTAAACATTTGCTTTCACATATACATATTCCTTGATCATTTTTTCAAATACGCAAATATCTCTTTTAATGAAACATTCAAATTATATTGTGATGGAATTGTTTTGAGCAATCGTACGGCAAAAACGTAGATAAAGTAGGAAAATATAGGAAAAATGTTATGATGAGTGAAAGAATTCTCGAAGCTGAAGTGTTAAAGGTCCTGAAAATGTTAAATAATGGCAAAGCTGCGGGCATAGATGCGATAATAAGTTAAATGCTTGATTAGGGAAGCACAGTCCTACTTGACCGGATTGTGTGAGTTATCCAATGTGTGTGATGGGATTTCGAATATTCCTAATGACTTGAATAATGCTGTCACTGTTCCTTTGTAAAAAAAAAACAAGGGCAGCAAACGTGAATAAATTATTATGTTATTATGATTACTATTAATACCACCACGTCTTACTACCGGTTCTGGTTTTACGCACTTACGCTAGTGTGTAATGGTAGGGTTATTGTGAGATGAAATGTAGGACCTACAGTTTAACGTGGAATCCGAACCACGGTGGAGGCCTGGCATTCCACACATTCACAAGTTGTGATTAATACACGTCTTGTCAGAGGTGAAGGAAGGGTTTGGCGATCAGATACATCTTTAACGGGACCAAGGATTGAGCCCCGGACCCCCAGCACAGAAGTCTGACACCTTACCCCTAGACCACCAGGTCACCAAGAGTGAATAAAATAATGTTATGGGGCAATTAGTTTGTTGAAATATTCCAGGAAAACTTGATGCATTATTTTGGACAAAAGTTTTTTTAATAATAAAAACTGTGGTGGGGGGAGGATACCAATTTAACTCGCGTCCTCTACCATATCGCCCCCTCATACCCACCCCTCCGTCGCGAATAAAGGGTAAAAACCTCAGTGCACACGGTCCCTATGTGTTGTCGGCCGGATGTCACCACAGCAGATTCCGTACGTGATGATGCACTACGACAAGAACTACACGGGTAATGCCCGCTTCCACGGGTTCTGCGTGGACTTGTTGGACCGGCTGTCTCGGGATGTGGGTTTCGACTATATCCTGGACCTCGTCCCGGACAAGAAGTACGGCGCCCAGGACCCCGAAACCGGGGAATGGAACGGCATGGTGCTGCAGCTCATCAAACACGTACGTCCCGTAACGTCGCGGTCCTGAACGCCCCACATTCCGAGTATAGTCGTTTAGACTGGCTTTACAAACCTACAATGGTATTATTTGACGTATCTTGATTCAATAGCCGATTCTTGTAAATATATTCGCACCGATATTTTAGTCCATCTTCCTATCCCAATCGAAGAGAGATTGTAGAAGTTAGCTGCTTGTTTAGAAGACCATCCTTATATTTAAGGCAAATATAATTGATATTATTTTAATATAATTTATACCCATTAAATTAAAACTTTTAATCCTTTGCTCCATATTTAGTGTTAGGTAGGTTATCCAAGATTAAGTTGTTTTTCAAATTATTTACTCATATATGTATCTATGAATCGAACCATAAAAATATTATAAAGAGGAAAGATTTGATTTGTTTGTAATGGATAAACTCAAAAACTACTGGACCGATTTTAAAAATGCTTTCACCAATATAAAGCTACATTATCAGCGAAGTAACATCTACGCTATATTTTATTTTGAAAATAATGCGGGGGGGAGGGGGAAGGGTCTATTTGAACTATAAATTAATAAACTAGACTTAAGCTCGTCTTGATATCTTGCCTCGTCATCCGTTCGCCCTACGATTTGTAGCATAAGCCAACGTTTACCGTCTCCTGTAGATTCTAGTGGCATTGATACTGCTTGAGAAGGGAAGTGGAGTTAACAAAACCAGGATATGTCAGTTTTTTTTATATAGTAGCACCAGTTCTGAGAAGAGAAGAAAGAAAAAGGCTAACACAAAAGTATTTTTAGTATCAAGTATGGCAGGAACTTATAAAGAGTTCGCCACTTTACTCAACCATTTATTAGAAGACGAATTCAATTTCAAGATAGTTTTCCACCCGCCTCGGTAGCTGCATGGTCTAACGCGCTACTCTCATGTTATAATAGACTTCTGATGATGGGGAGATCAAGGTTCGAATCTCAGTCGGGTGTCCTGAGGGTGGTTTTCCAAAATGCTTTTACACTCTCCCGCCACACAAATTCGGATGTACTTCCTCTAAATATAACCTTCCCAATCTCTAAAACCATTAGTGTATTACACAAGCGTATAGCACTAAAGGGCAGTATGGTGTAGTACTAAAAAAAGTGCAAGTGGATGGGGTGAAATGTCAGTTAGTAAATGTTCCCGGCTGTGCATAAAACTGATTCCAGCGGCGGCTAGACTATTCACACTGTTTCAAGCTTTGTCTGGTTTCGAAATATTCTTTCAGATAAACCCCGTCCAATGTTTTTATGCGAGTTTCACATTCGGTGATAATTGAACTGTGGGCCTATCCCGGAGATGTTGCGAGTTTATCTTACTACGGTGAATCTCGCCATGTTCAACTCGAACTCGTAATTTCATATCCGTAAAGTAGCCATTCCTGAGTTAATAATCTCGCAATTCGTGTTGAGTCTTCTAATTTCGTATTAAGCGAAAAATTCCGAACTTCCGGTGTCAAAAATTGTGATTTGAGATTTACTTTATAGCTGTGTGAACGCACCCTTCAGCCATTTAAACAATAGAATAACAAAAATGTTGTCTTCGACATCTTCGTTTTATCTCGGTTTTATTTTTTGTTGGTTAAGGTTAGCTCGATAAAGTCTAAATAAAATTGGATTGGAAGAGAATAAGCAAAGAGCAAAAGCAGATTACACTTTATGTATGTTTCTTTGTTTCGCTAAATGATTAAATAAAAAGCTATTACTAGTATAACTTATTACATCATGTATGATATATCTTAATAACTTTAATAGGTACATAAAAAGCCAAAATTAAATAACATACAGCATATGGATGGAATGCCTTTCTATTTGAATAAAACCGTTTATTAAGCCTGAACAAATTAATAAATTTCTTATCACTCAGCTCAAAAGCGTCTTCGCGTTCACGAAATATACGTGGCATTCTATTAAATTCATTTTCAAATTCTTCAAGTTCTCTTATTATCAAATAGTAAGGCTATGTTTACGCCATTTTACATTTTGTCCAACAACAAATATTTTCGAACTATCTGTTGCGATATTGACGATTCCGAGAGGTAGAACCGCAGTGAGATCTATCCGAATGAAAAAATCTCAATCCGTAACGAAATTTTTTTCAAGAATAGCTAAATAGAAAAAGTTTCGAGATTGTGTCACGTGAACGACCAATCTCGCAATGGAATCAACTCGAAACATCTCGGGGATAGGTCCACTGGTTTTAATTGATAACATTGGGAAAATAATAAATGGGGCTGAAACGAAACACAAAGGCAGCTAACTTTAATTCATATCTAATGTGTTTGTGTATGGATTTAATATTCAAGAAAATGTGTTTTACTAATCATAAGATTTTACATCGTCAATAAACCAGATCAATTTTGTTCATATAATATTTAAATAATTCTTGAGGTTAAAAGAGCAACTTTTTCATCGAGAATTTGCTACAATTTGAGTTTTAAAAATCTTTATAATTTTATCACCCTTTAAATAACGATTTTTTTTAAACTAGTTATTTATGATTTTTAAAACGGGCTTTAACATAAACATGTGTTTTATATATATATATACACATATATATATATATGGTGGGACTGAAACAATTAGACGATTTATACTGAGAAAAGTGATGGAAAACGTGTTGACGTTCGCCTGACCTCCGGTGGAAATACCTGAATCTTCAAAAAGTGTATTATGTAGTTTGCTTTTATTTAACTAGGGAATGTTTATTTTTCAATCAGTATGTTAGTTTTCAAGTTACTAATCGTCTAAATATTTCGGTCCCATCCTGTGTAACCAACTTATTGGGGGTCACTCACTACCCCTTTCTTTCGTTCAAGTAGCTGCTTGTGTCTGCGTTGAACTAACAAAGACGCCGTTTTAAACATTAGCTGCAACCTGCTGTACAGAACTGTGAAGCGAATAGTATTATAAAATTTTGTAAGCGTTGCAGCTCGAGATTACTATTAAAACATATATATTTAATCCTGATGATTTGCCCCAAACCACACTTGAACTTTTCGAACATTATGGCGAGATTATTTGCTTTAGTGACTGATCATAAGTGTAGAAAGGTAACGGAGAAATAGGATGCCAGCTCCCCCTGAATGTATGCTACGATTTTTTTTTAGCACCGCATCTTACAGGTTATGCGCCTATGTACTAATTACATTAATGTGTCAGGGATTCGAGAGGTTGATTTAAGAGAAAGTTCGCTTGAATTTTCATGAACGTAGAGTGGAAAACTATTAGGGGAAAAACCACCCTCAGTACGTCCGACTGGGATCGATCCCCGATTTCTCCATCATTGGTAGTCCAGTCCGACACGAGAGTAATGAGCCTAGATATTATATTCTGAAAATTGAAAAATTACACCTGCACACGGGAATCTAACCCAGTACGCCAATGCTCTAACCACTGATCTAACCAGGAATGAGAACGAGACTACAGTGTTAAACCATGTGGCCACTGAAGCGGCTGGTTTTTTTTTCGGAGCTCACTGTTTCAACAACCACACACTAACATCAGGTTCTTAAAAATCATAATGTTAGCATAAATCATTGCTTGAATGCTTTAATTGTATCAAGTATAGTTGACCTGCTCAAAGTTTCGGCCCTACTCAACCTCTGGTAGACTAAACTGTATGCTCTGTTTCTCCCCTGGTATGTTGGTAGCCCTACCGCACTAATTCCCCCGTATGTTGGCTAACCTGTTGACCCCACACATCTCCTCTGTGTGTTTCCACCCCGCCCAGGAGATTCCCTACGTAATGCACAGTCTGAATCCGAACCGCACGGGCAACTCCCGCTACGAGGGGTTCTGCATCGACCTGCTGAAGGAGATCGCCAACATGGTGGGGTTCGAGTATCGGATCCACCTGGTGCCCGACGGCAAGTACGGGGTGTACGACCTGGACACGGGCGAGTGGAATGGTATCGTCAGACAGCTCATGGACAAGGTCATTACGAACTGTGCATGCTATGAGAGTTGATCCGGGGGCTTCCAGCATCTTAATTAACAATTAGCTAGTACAGGATTAATTTGCAGGTCTCTGCATTTGAGCTAAGACTGACTGCACTGGAGATAGTTTTAGCAAGGGATTTTCTTTTATCTATCAAGGAGAATATTGGTGTAGTGTATAGCTCTTTTATATATAAATATAAAATACTTACAAATTAGCTGAACCTTGAATAGCAACACTTGATATTAGGAAAAGTATATTTATACTGTACTGAGAATCTAACTCAAGCCCAGGTTTAACTAGAGCAAGGGTTTCCAATTTAAAAGTGGCCGAAGGCTACAGTTGAATTCACGAGTCTAATGGTGGGCCGTATCATAATCGGCAAAGGGGTGGGGGGAGGGAAATAGGACTCACGCGGATACACAAGTTATTATCAAAATAGAGGGCGATTATGTTTATTACTGAATGAACATCAGATGAAGCTTTCATGGATTTTCCTCCCACACAAGTCAAAACTTTCCGTTTATCAGGTAAAATTAGAAAACTTGAAGGAAATGAAACTAGGTAAAAGTTGTGTAAAATTTGAATCGTCTGAAGAAAAAAAAAAGCCTTGCAGCTTTTTTTGAGGTTTTTCAGTTGATCGCTAGGACGAAAAATCCCCGTAATATTGGGGAAACCCTATTGAAGGTATGTTTGGTTAAAGCAGTCGAACAAATTCTAGGTGAGGAATCTACAAAGAAAATTCAAGAAATTCCGTTGTCAAACAAGACTGTCAAGGCACGGATCATTACAATGTCAAATGATATTGAAGAGCAGCTGGTTTTCGGAATTAAAAAGTCTCCCTTTTTCAGTCTGCAATGTGAAGAAAGTATTGACGTTGCTCAATGCTGTCAGTTGCTTGTTTTTGCTCGGTTTTTTTTTAGGCAATGATAATAACATTAAGGAAGAATTGTTACCATCCCGAGAGTTGGAGACGACATCGATAGGAAAAATGTCATGAGAATAATTTGCGATTATTTTGAGAAGCATGATATTAAGTGGGAGAGCCTCGCTGGATTTGATACAGATGGAGCTCCCGCTAAGCTAAGATCTCGTTCGGGCTTAGCAACTTTGGTGAAAGAGAAAAACTCCTTCACGTTGACGATGCACTGCATCATTCATCGCCAAACGTCCAAAACGTTGCCGGAAGATCTGGCCAATACAATGAAACTGGCCATAGAGATGGTAAATGCTGTTAAAAGTAGTGCATTAAACCTTCTTTTTTTAATATGCGCAGTCTTAGACGCCTATCACGAGACACTACTTTTTCATACAGAAATTCGTTGGCTCCCTAAAGGTAACATGTTAGGACGCTTGTTTGAGTTAAGAGAAGAAATGAAAATGTTCTTTATTGAGACAAAACTGCAACATTTGTTGCAATAGTTTTGTGAACCAATACTTG
Source organism: Timema poppense (assembly GCA_902141375.1). Classification (NCBI taxonomy): domain Eukaryota; kingdom Metazoa; phylum Arthropoda; class Insecta; order Phasmatodea; family Timematidae; genus Timema; species Timema poppense. The sequence continues at coordinate 94,953 of CABFOV010000902.1, forward strand.
AGATACAACTGGCCTATTTCGTGGATATTTTCTCCCATTTTAATCATCAAAATTTGCATCTACAGGATTCTGTAAATGAAAAGTTGGAAGATGTCGCTAACATTTTTGTGTTTGAAGACAAACTTCACACATTTCTGTGCAAAATTAATCTGTGGATTGACAACATTCAGCATTTCTAATATTGAAAGCCCTTGCTGACAATAAGAACCGCGCTACTGGCACAGATGATTTTCCAACATAGCGTGGCGTATCACTTACAAATATTCAAGGACGAGTTCACATGTTATCTTTCAGAATATGGCAAAAGTGAAAGTGAATTAATTCAGAAACTAGCTCGAAATACTTTCAGTGTCAAGCCCAAGGCCCTTCCTGATGAAATCCAAGAATAGGTGATCAAACTTCAAAAGGATAGTAACTTCAGGGACTCGTTTGACTCTGGTGTAAATGTGAAAGAGTTGGGCTGTAAGAAGGAGATATCTTACCCAAATATTCGACGAGCTGCCTTATGGTATTTGGTGGTGTTTTCGACAACCTTTTTGTGTGAACATGGATTCTATACTTTATTTTTAAATAAAAGCAAGCAAAGAAATTGGCTGGACGCAAACAATGGCATGAGATTAGCTTTGAGCAAGAGTATAACCCCAAGAATTTCTCAATTGGTGAAACAAATTCAAGGTCAAAAATCACAATGAAACTCTTAAGAAATACAGTGAGTTAATTTTACTTTTTATTTTATCTAACATTCTAACATGTTTTTCAAACATATTTTCTTATGAAAAAAGTATTGTAAGAATTCGTAATTTTAGCTAATACTAATATAATAGTAATTATAGTTTAAATTAGTTGCCAGAAGTTCTTAGGAAGGATGTTGACAGGGATGATGGAGTAGAATGGTCTGCGCTCTATACAATTTTATACCGAGTGGTCTGCGGCCACCTTAAGGTTGGGAACCACTGTTCTAGATCAATAAAACAATTTTATAAGTTATTCTAAGTATTTTGGTTCGATCAGTAGAGATAGTTGTATATATACCCTATCTTACACTTGTCATTAGATAAAAATGGTACAAGCGGCCTCTAGCTAAATTGGTTTAAGTTAAAAAAAAATTGTCAAAATAATAATTTGACGCGCAAGCTAACTAACGCACTTGATTCACTCCTTGGGAGCCAGAGGTTTAAATCCCCTTTAGAGGAACTATACCTTGATTTTCTTACAAATAGACATTTAAACCACCTCTTAAAAAATACAAACTAATCATTTCGATAACTATAAATAACTTTTTACTACTCTTATATTATCAGTGTTATTTTAAAGGTATGCAATAGTACATACCAAAAGTGGCAACATGACTTTAAGTACGAATACATTAAAGTAGATTCAATAACTTTTCTAGCCCCACACAATATAATACTTTGACACTTTAAATTATAGGTTTTTAAAATAAGTGCTAGGACAGAGATTCAAACGCTGGACTTTTGACTGTACCAAAAGAGATATCTGGAGATTTTGTTTAACAATGGTGCGTTAATCCCAAGAAATCTTTCCCTAAAAAATATTTTATATTTATAAATCTAGCTTATTGAAAGCGTTCTCAATAAACTGTAATATATTTAAAAAATTGGTAGATACAAAAATTAGGTCCAATCTTACAATGTTCTCATCAAAGTCCTCATAACTTAACAGTACGTAAATTCTAACCATTAGTTAAACTTGGCGTTGTACTTTACAATACTATTTTTATATGCTCATTAAATTACAAACAGACGCCTTACATTAGTTCTTATCATTGACCTTCTTGGAGCGCTAGATTTGTTTCAAATCTTTTGAATGGCTTGATTTGAACATAGAGAATACATCATTTTAGAAAACATTCTAAATTCTAAATTGAGTAATGAGTTGTAAAGATATGGTTAAGACTTAGAAACCCACTTAAGATTATAATAAAAAGTGAAAGGCTGGATAAACATAAGAATTACTAGAAAAAATAATAAAAAAAATTGTAAAAATTAATCTTAGGTGCAAAGTGAAATTTAATTAAAGGACTATTAGAAAAACTGATGAGTGAAAACCAAATAACAAACGTGAAAGGGGGGGGGAACATAAAGGTAAACAAACAAACTTACCAAAGTCGTCGTAGAGAATACAAGCAAGTCCAATTTATCACGTCTGTGTTAGTTTATCTATTATATTTTATCATATTTATTTTTCTGCTAAAATGTTTGTTGAATATTATAAACGCGAACTAAATGTAAATTTTAGCAAAGAAGAGGAAATGTTGTTGATTGAATTAATAGATAAACACAAATAAACGATTGAAAATAAACCTTTCTAATCGGTGTTTAATCACTTCAAGAATTTTTTAAACTTTATTTTTGTCCAAACGAAAATTTAAATAAAAAATCTTACTCATTACAAAATTCCAAGAAATTCTTTCGTTTCAAGTATTTCCCTGGTCATCGAAGTCTTTGGTGCCTTGTATGGTAAAACTAATCTTCAAAGTCGTCGTCGTCATCATCATACAAATAAATCACCCATTTTATAAGATAAATAAAATTAATGTAACCTCACTTTAATAACAACCACTTTGAAAACAATATGGCGGGGTGTTTAACGTTGTTCATGTGGACGTATTGTTTGCTAACCGGTAGGTAGACCTCACGTTAACTTTACCACCACTTTTACATGGACATTAACTCTAATCAAACACTGTCAAATCAGAAGTAGTAGTTGTTATCACTTAATCTTATGCTAAGCCATAACGAATAGAATAACGTGACATTGTGGGATTGGTCCTTAATCTCACAAGAGCTTAACGTGAGATTGCTAAAGAGTATTTAACTCTTTGTTTATCAATAGTTTATGAAGACGGTAATCACAAAGAGTTCACCAATTTTTCGTGAGGAAACCTGAAGCCTCACACTGTATGTGACTGACTGACCCCATTCAACTCTACTTATCGTAAACTCTATTCCAACACCTCACAGTTTGGCTAGCACCCAAATATTTCCTACTTAGATAGTATTCTTCTTGTCTTTTACAGCTTCATCCATTGGGCCATAATCGTAGAGTCTGGGTTGGTAGAAGGTCGTTAGTCACAAAGCCATGTCACCTTCCCAGAAAAATGTATTTTAGACTCTCACTCGCTCAATAAAATAAAGTCGTAGAAAAAACATTACTTCAAACGGTTCGTTCTTGTTTTTTGTTTGTTTAATTATTTTTTTTACCGCGTACACGGGCTACACGCATTTTAATTACACTAGTAGGGTAAGGACGAGGAAAATACATTTTCGGATTAAATATAGCCTCATTGACGTAGGGGGGGGGGAGGTGGATTTGAAAACAATTTAGGGGAAGAAACTTCAGCACATAGACTGGGATTAGAACCCTGACCTCTCGGTCATCGGAGAACCAGATGCGGGTAGAAGCCTATTAGAACCAATTCAAATTGACGTCATGAGCGGTGCTTCATTTAATTAGATTATTTCGTCCGACATCTAATTTAATCGGTAGTTCTGCATATTGAAAAAAAGGGACCATGGTTCAATTTCCGGCATGGTCGAAAAAAATTATCATTGACGACATTGAGGTCTTCTTGCCCTTTCACGCTGATAAATAAACGACTGTGGAGCAGCTTGTGTCTCTTATAGAATTATGTTGGTTTGTAAATCGTGTGCTGATATATTATTTTTATCGCCGCGTCTTGCTACCTATTAGGGTTGTACACATCATATATTATAATTACTCTAATGGGGTAGGGGTAAGGAAGGAAGCAGTATAGAGGTAATATACCCGCATTTCCTTGGAAGGAGAGTGGGAAACAATTTAGGACAAAACCGCCCTCAGCAGACCCAACAAGAATTATATTATTATTATTATTAGCACCGCGTCTTACTACCCGTTAGGGTTATACGCACTTACGCTAATGTGTAATGGTAGGGTGATTGTGAGATGAAATGGAGGACCTACAGTTTAACGTGGAATCCGAACCACGGTGGAGGCCTGGCATTCCACACATGTCTTGTCAGAGGTGAAGGAAGGGTTTGCTAATGAGATAAATCTGTGCCGCGACTCAGGATTGAACCCCGGCCGCCAGCATAGAAGTCTGACACCTTATCCCTAGACCGCCAGGTCACCCAATGTGTTTATCAAGGTTTTACTTAAAAATAAATAAAGAACTTTCGTAAATATGATAAAACTTTCTATGAATTTATGTAAATAGTAACTTATAGAAGGTTCCTAGTAATATTCGCTTTAGAAGAAAAGTTTTTTTAATCCAGAGAGAATAAAGCTTACCTCCCCCCGATAAATGATATTGAAATGTATTCAACTCTTCCTTGAACACCTCTAAGAGCCTCTATACCTCGCGGATAGTGCGTAGTAAGGAAATGACACAGCTTGAGCCAGGCGTCAGATCCCGGTATGAAACTGCTGTTCTATTTATTCACTCTCCCGGATAATCGGACGTGATATGGGATGTTATTGGCGAGAGTCTGGAGTGTTGCTACCGAAGTTGAATATTTCCCCACCAGTCCAACATTAGCGCTATCTACAGGTGTTTCTAACCTCTCTGTCCGAACTTAAATCACGGCAATTGTGGTCAGAAAGAAACAGAAAATCATATAAATAATTTGTCCGGGAAAGTCATCTTGAAATACTCTAAATCAGGGGTCTCCAAACTTTTTGCTACGTGGGCCACATAATATATTTTGCATATTTTTGCGGGCCAAAGCAACGATCATTTGTTCTTCAAGAACATTATTTTTGCCTTGAATGCCTTGGCATGCGCGAATAGATCACCAATCAAATTTGTTTCAGTTTGCAAATTTAGACTCAAGTTATATGACCGGTCACGTCTGTAAAGAATACCACTTTACAAAGCCAGTCAATGTTTGATAAAAAAAAATGATCGAGGTTGATTCTTTTCTGTGAAACATGAATCAATTCATATGTAATAAATTATATTTATAATAATTAGTCAATATAATTACTTATTTTTCAAAATTAGGTAACATCTTTCAGGATTTTCCTTTTATAAATCTCTGCCAGGAGACTTGGAAATACCTGAAAATCGTCACAGTCAAGCCGTTCTGTTGTCGGTGTAAGGAATAGCGCCTGCGACTGAAAATGAGGGTTTGCAATTCCGACAGCACTCTGGCTTGGTGCCATGGGGGGAAGCACGTGTGCGGACAGGAACTAGACATGGCAAATATAATACATGGTTAAGAAATAACAAAGAGAAATAATTAATTTTATTTTTGATAAAATCTTGGAAAGGGCCGGATATAATCTTGTGGCGGGCAGGGTGTGGCCCGCGGGCCGTTGTTTGGAGATCCCTGCTTTAAATGAAACCTTAAGTTAGACGCAATAGCGCCGAAACTACGCATCTGTAAGTACGTATGTGTAGAACAAGTTGCATATCACTAGGTGGACACATCACAGCAGGTGTTAAACTCCCTCCCTGACTAGACGACAATAGTAGGCCTAATCGTCGGTTGAATTTCACGCACGCGTTGCTCGTGGTTGGAAACTTCTGTCCGCCTAGTGATATGCAACTTGTTATACACGTACGTACTTATAGCTGCGTACTACCGGCGTTGTTGCGTTTAACTTCAACTTTTATTTAGTAATACAAGATGACTTTTAAGAACATTTTGTTACAAGGATTTTCTGTTTCTTTCTGCACACAGATGCTGTGCTTTAAGTTTAGGTAGAGTGTTTATAAACACCCTGTACAATAAAAAAAAGGTCCCAAGTGTAGGTGGTGATCAAGTTTTTAAACAATAAACACGATCATAATCTGTATATGCGTTACATTACAACTGGCTTGGATATCATTAAGTTACAGTTGGTTACATATTTATTCTTTCGATCTTGTGAAGGAATATAAAGTAAGAATGGCTCTAAATTAATCTAAGGTACCATTTCAGGTGATAATAAGCCAGTTTGTTTAAACCCTCGTAAAAAATGTAGTAGTAATAATATTGCGAAATAGCGACTATCCGTTAAGAGATGAATACAACAAAAATTTACAATTTGAAGTAAAAATGTTTTCTCGTGTATTTATTAATTGTGTGTATATGTGCGTATATAATGAGCTACATTAATACTAGTACATATTATGTTTAGGATTGTTGCTAAACAGTTTAGTATATAAGCATGTGTAGCTTAGATTAATTGCTAATAAAGCTTTGTATTTTCTAGACCTAACATATAAAGCTTTAACCCCCTTAAATGTAAAGTTTTCAAACTAAACATTAAATTTAATATATTAAAGTTATAATATAAATTGAACAAACTCAGATAATTATCTTTATAACTTTAAATTAATCAGAAAAAATTAATATCAATTTAGACATTTAAAGATATTTAATAATGTACATATTTAAAAATCTCAACATTTATTATTATGATTTGATAAGTTTTTAAATACATAATTTAGAAATTGTATATTTTAATTTATAATATATGATTTATTTATCAATAAAAAATATTGTATATGATAAAGTAATAATAAATTTATGGAACAACAGTTTTATTGTATTATTTTTTAGAAAGCTGACCTTGCTGTTGGGTCTATGACCATCAACTATGCCAGGGAAAGTGTCATAGACTTCACAAAACCTTTCATGAATTTGGGAATCAGCATTCTGTTTAAAGTAAGAGGCATGATTTTTTTTACTGTAGTTTAACTAAAGTAGCTTGCAACATTTTTAATTATTCCATTTTAATTTTTAGTTAACTATAAGTATGTATTTATTTACATGTCAAACTTTTTAGATTTTAAAACAGTCTTATTGTTTGAAGTATTTCCAGGAAAATTTAAATTAAATTGATAGTCGCAAGTTCGTCTTTAAGTTGGGAAGTTTAAAAATTAAATATATTTAAATTGTATAAATGTAGTTGGAAAATACGATTTTTAATTAAATTTAAATATGGATAAATTATTTACATTCCCACCAGTATTTTAATATCCAAAGTTCGCCATTACCAATTTAACAATCAATTTAAGTGTTACCTCAAATCTAGAACATTTATATTAATAGCTCTTTTATATGATTAATTATATTTAAAGTCTTTCTCAAATGTATACACGATAAAAAGGCAGATAAGTAATAGATAATATATTAATAATTTTAAATACTTTCCTAGCTATAAAATTAGCTGAGTTGTATTTTCATCACTAGCTATTGATTTTGGTCCAAACGTTAGTACATAAACACATAAAATTCACATTTTTCCAACCATTCTCTTCTATGATGCACTTTATTCTACCATTACGTCCAATAAAATAAACAGCAGTTGTTTAAAGTAAAGCTGTTTAAAGCAAACAAAAGTGGACGTGAATGTATGTGTGTTTTTGATGATCACAGAACAGTGTTTTGCATGCATACACACATCTGATAATCCTGCAACTCGTAAATCAATGAACCAACATTAGGAGATCCATCACAAAACTTCGCATTCTCATGGATCTATCATTCATTTCAAAATTACATTTGAAAGAGCTTGAAATACAAACTTTGGAATAGAAGTGTTTGTCTCGTTAAGTAGACTAGGATTTTTTTTTTCCAGACAGTTAAGGTGAACTTCTCGTCTTAGTGTGTAAGTACCATAAAAACGTTTCGTTCAGTATCAATATTGAACAAATACCAAGAGTTTTGTTTTATGAATTGAATATAAAAGTACTTTTTATTTCAATATGGATGCGTGATTACAATTATAATGTTAATAATAAACAGAGGTATATGGCGTTAGAATTTTAATTAGACTTGGTTAACCGTTGATAAAGGGGTTGGGGGGGGGGGGTTCGAATCCCAGCCGGTTTTACCAGAGATTATTTTCCTAATGTTACTTAAGATTGATGTTTTACTATCCAATATTCCATTCTAATGTGGATGGAGATCCTCTAAAATACCTGGTGAGCGTATTTACATCATAGAATAAGTCTTTTCCCCGAAAATATTACAGTATGTGTTATGGATCCTACGGTGATCGGGTTTTAACTTTTTTTTCAATAAGGCAGATAAAGTACTAAATGTTGTACAATAGCTTCTTAAGGGTTGATTATAGACAACGTGCGCTAAGGGCAGTCTTTTTGTAAATTTATATAAAACATTTTTTTGGTCAAAATAAATCAATTAACTCTCCAGTATAAACATACAGTTTAATTTTCTTCACACGGTGACCTCAAATGATGTTGAATATCTGTAAAGGGTGTCCTGGAATTTAATGACAACTTTTTCTCTTCATATAAAAAGCTTCTCATATAATGCCGCTATGATTATGCCAGAAATTACTACACAACTGATGTTTTTACCGGAGCAATATTATACTACTACAAAGCCACATGGCTGATGTTTACCAACTTCCAGATGAGCTAGAAACTTGAAATTTGGCAGACTTATAGCTTCTAGCCTGTAACCGACGAGAAAATTAAAAAAAGTTTAAAAAAATTAATTCTTAATCCCTGAAAATTTCAAAATGTTGGAGCAACTTTAAAGTCGGTGTGGACCTTTCCTTGGAGGCTAAGCGTGGCTAAACGGTAAGACCTATCAAAAAACGGATCTGGAATTATATTAGCTTACGTCCATTTTCAAAGAAAACTTACCGGGGGTTTGAGGCCAGATCCCCCAACGATCAAAGCTAGTATTATTTATATTAGCCTAAAAAAAGGGGTTTTCTATCAAAATTGCGAAAACACTGCCTTTCAACTCACGTTCCCTACTCCTACTAAATATCCTCAAAGTGCGACCCCATTCGGTAAACTCTGATTGTAATAGTCATCATGGCTGCTTTATATTAAATAATATATAGACTTATTATTTAATAGGTGAAATTTATCGTAACTCTCTAGAGTTGTAAGAATGTCAAGAACTCACAAGAGACATGATGATAGAGTTAAGCTGGAGCGATAGACCTTACAAACCGGATATACTGACTAGTCACAGAGTCCAATTTTCCCAAATGTCCCTTGAAAGCAACAATTTTAAGCGGCGTGTTTTCAACCGTAAGAAAACCTTTGGAAGATGATAAATTTCAGATGATGAATGAATATTAAAAATTGCTGAAATGGACCACATAAAAACTCTTGTGATGAGATTATTTTAAATTCTTTCTAAGGTATCTAAGTCTGGACTCGGCGAACATTTCGAATGTAAGTATTTTGTTTGTCACTACTAAAATGTTTGCATCACTGATTGTAACACTAGGGTTTCAACGGGCCTCCATTGATGGTCATTTAAACGTCAATAAAGGTAAGTGTAAAAGTCATATTCTCAAACTATAAAAAAAATAAAGAAAAACTTATAAATGATGGCTGACACCACGGCTGCGAAAATTATCAAAAGATAAATTGATTTTGATATTAAAAGGTATTTACGTAGGTGCCTGTCTCTTAACTTCTTTTATATTGATCTCAGTACTTTTACCTTTATTTTTCTAATTTATTACTCATTTATTTCACCTTCTTTTATTCGTACCCATTAATTTTTTTTTTTACCTCTTTTAGAATTTTGTTTCACCCTTCTTTGTTTTAAAATTAATCCCGAACCGCCTCTGTTTCTTTTCAGACTACTCATGGTCTCTTCACCAACCCAAGGTAGCAATCTTTATTCAACCAACTTCAAGGATTTGATGTCATTTTCAAGGTAACTTTATTTTATGTTTTTTTTATCAAAATTTATTCAGCAGAAACCTTTCTCACTAGAAAATCTTTTGTACATTTATCATTAGTTTATAGCATATTTCTCAACATTTTCTACCAATCACCCTTGTAAAATCTAGGAATTTATTTTATTTTACCTCTATATTTCACCAAAGTATAATCGTATCAAGATTAAATCATATACACAAAGCAAGTCGAGGTGTCAGCTCATTTGTATGTTAAAACTAGCATAATTCTATGTTCCTAAATATGTATGGCAATTTAGTGATTTTACAAACGATAGCAACATAATAATTTTTAACACTACTTTATATTTTATATTTTCAAATAATTTTGCCGCATCTTACTACCCAACTACTAGGATAGTGGTTATCTTATTGTTTATTTATTTAAGGTATTTAATATACACTTTCTGAATCTATTAATTATATCAGCACACGAGAATTTCTATGAGCAAGAGCGAAAGGTCCTCCCGATTTTGCCGGTAAAGGTATTCTCACATATCTTCCAGAGTTATTTTACATGACACAATCGACATGGGAACAAAGGCTTTACTTTCCCATCCGAAGGAAGTTGTGCTACAGGTTTTTATCGCTCAATAAAAACCCGTCTACCTCAGCTGGGTTTTAACCCGCGAACATTGGGTCCTGAGGCGAGCACTTTACCCCAAGACCACGACCTAATAGGTAGAGATGAGGTAGTTAGTTAGGGGGAAAGAAAACTCGATTCGCCCGGCCAGGATTCAACCCAAGACCTCCGCGTCACCGGCAAACTAGACTAGACCGGACCAGCTTGACATTTTTCTTCCGCGTGACCACCAATGGGGGAATAGAACAATAAATGCATATAACTTACTGAATTAACTAAATTAATATCAAAGTGAATGTAGAAAAAAGTAGCTTGACCAAGTCACATTTTTTTGTATTAATCAACAAGTCTTATTCAAAATAATGCACAAACAACGGTGACTTTACCCGGTGACCACTTGTGATCCCAGGTGCCGACGACCCAGCCGACCCGTCTCTTCTCCTTCATGAACCCTTTGGCGATCGAGATCTGGCTGTACGTGTTGGCGGCTTACGTGTTGGTGTCCATCACCATGTTCGTGGTGGCCCGGTTCTCCCCTTACGAGTGGCACAACCCGCACCCTTGTGACGTCGACAACGACCTGGTGGAAAACCAGTTCTCGCTGGCCAACAGCTTCTGGTTCACCATCGGAACGCTCATGCAGCAAGGGTCCGACCTCAACCCCAAGGTACAGTAACAGTATTTCTTCAACGATTGAAAGGTGTGATCAAAAAAGTAGTTTGAAAGGCGAATCTGAATTTTGACCTTATTCATTAGCTAGAAGATGAAATTCATTTTGAAGTCAAGTCAACATCAAGGATACACACGGATTAGAGACGTAAATACGAGTATAACAGTTTAAAGGTATTAATATCAATAGTTTGGAGAGAGGGTGTAAACACCACAGTAATAAATAACATGACCAGGATTTAGACCCTGACATTTCCGTCAGCAGAAATACAGTTTTTAGAGATCCCAACTCTTTTAGAGTGTATATCTTATGGCCACCAATGCAGACGTGTCCATATTAAAATGCCCGCACATTTCATGCAATTTTCCCATTTTCCATCTTCTCCTCCTAGGCTACCTCGACGCGCATAGTGGGCGGCATCTGGTGGTTCTTCACCCTCATCATCATCTCGTCCTACACCGCCAACCTGGCCGCGTTCCTCACCGTGGAGCGCATGATCACGCCCATCGAGAACTCTGACGACCTCGCTGGACAGACGGACATCTCGTACGGAACCTTGGACAGCGGCTCCACTATGACCTTCTTCAGGGTATTAATATTATTATTAACATCGCGTCTTACTACCCGTTCGGTTTGCACGCACTTACGCTAATATATAATGGTAGAGTGATTGTGAGATGAAGTAGAGGACCTACAGTTTAACGTGGGATCCGAACCACGGTGGAGGCCTGACATTCCACACATTCACAAGTTGTGATTAATACACGTCTTGTCAGAGGTGAAGGAAGGGTTTGGTACTCAGATAAATCTGTGCCGGGACCGAGTATTGAACCCCGGACCCCCAGCACAGAAGTCCGACACCTTACCCCTAGACCACCAGATCACCTTCAGGGTAATAAAAGTTGAATGGGTACAGAGGGTGTTGAAAATAATTCAACCTAAGTAGCGCATGTTACTCTAAAGACAATTACCAACTACTTATTAGGAGTGCTGGTTATAATCATAGGAGAGGAGGAAGGTGTAATTTAGTCTTAAGCTTATACTGTGAAATCAGGTGGACTACGATTGATTCGGAGTTCATTAAGGTCAACCTCAATATTCTTGGGTAAAGTGCTCGCCTCAGGACCCAATGATCGTGGATTCAAACCCAGATGGGGTCAACAGATTTTTCTTGGGCGATTAAAAATCCGTAGCACAACTTCCTTCAGATGAGGAAGCAAAGCCGTCAGTCCCATCATGACTTCCATGTCGATTGTGGCATGTATAAATAACCTGGAAGGTATGTGGCAATACCTTTTCCAGAAAAATAGGTATTGCCCTTCGCTCTCGCTTATATAGATTCTCATGTGCTGATATATTCAGTTGATTCAAAAAGTGCATGTTAATAACATCTAATAGATAAAAATGAATAAATAAAAAGATCAAAAATTGTGATGTCGAGCGCTAGTAGCTTCCAATTTTACTAATTATGTGAAAGACAGTTTGTGGTCAAAGTTATTACCACCACACATTCTATAAGCCCAAACATTCTAATAAGGGATTGAAGTAATTACATAATATCTGGTTTGTTTTCCATGTACCTTACTGTATTTCTTTTTTAATTGTTAGCTCTCCCCGTTTAAGTCTCTTGACGAAGAAGACATCATTAGACCAAATATCAAAATTAACTTTTTGCATGATGTGGATTCAGTTATGATCGAGGAAGGGCAGGTGTAAAGCCACTATTTGCAAAAACGTTGCCTAATTAATTATTCAGTTTTCCACTATCTCTCTAGACTAATCCAAGTATATTTAATTCAATTTCACTCTCCTCATAAAAATCAGCTTGATTTTTTTTTAATACTGCTACTGGAGTAAAATATATATAATCTAATCAGGGAAAATACCCGCAACAGTAGCCATATGGACAAATGCATCATTCTTTTGTAGTTTTGTGTGTCGATGATGGGAGGTTGCTGTTAGAATCCTGGTAGGGTGAGTTGAAGTGTTTCCCACCCCCCTAAATAGTTTCCTGTTCTACTTCTATTCTTACGCTATTTGTGTAGATTTAAGGATAAACCGGCCGGGTATCAGGACACGACGCACAGCTTTCAACATTAGCAATAGCTCAGTTTAGTCTCGTCTCGAGATCAATCTTGTTTCTTTGTCCCGAGCAGGATTCTATGATCGAGACGTACAAGAAGATGTGGAGGTTCATGGAGAACAAGAAACCGTCGGTGTTCGTGCCCACGTACGAGGAAGGGATCAACAGGGTGTTGGAAGGAAACTACGCCTTCCTGATGGAGTCCACCATGTTGGACTACATCGTCCAGAGAGACTGCAACCTCACACAGATAGGGGGCCTCCTCGACACAAAGGGTTACGGCATCGCCACTCCAATGGGTACCTACTTTTGATGTATACTCCATTTCCCAGACCGTGGGGTCATTTGAAACAATGAGGAATGTTGGCCACAAGTTGTTAGCTTTCTTAATCCTTTCAATAGTCACTTTGTAAGCTTAATATTAAATGTATAGTTTATTATTATTTAGCACCGCGTCTTGCTACCCGTTTGGGTTATACGCTTTAAGTACTAATTACGCTAATGGATTAGGAATTAGGAAGGTTGAATTAGAGGAAGTTAACCTACATTTTCGTGGAGGGAGAGTGGAAAACCATTTAGGAC